>VMKM01000036.1:875000-905761 GCA_008360985.2 Macquaria ambigua | reverse complement strand
TGGTTTGAGGAACACGAGAACGAGTTCAAGGTGTTGACTTGGCCTCCAAATTCCCCAGATCTCAATCCAATCGAGCATCTGTGGGATGTGCTGGACAGACAAGTCCGATCCATGGAGGCCCAATCTCGCAACTTACAGGACTTAAAGGCTCTGCTGCTAACGTCTTGGTGCCAGATACCACAGCACACCTTCAGAGGTCTAGTGGAGTCCATGCCTAGACGGGTCAGGGCTGTTTTGGCGACAAAAGGGGGACCTACACAATATTAGGCAGGTGGTCATAATGTTATGGCTGATCGGTGATTTTCTTTTGATTTGACAACACACACACACACACACACACACTGTTTATGGCTTCCTCTCGCCCTCCATCCATCCGCTAGAAAGCAATACTGCTGTGTTAAACCAGCAACACGTAATGCAGATGTATGTCTCTGTCAGATTTAGAGACATGAGTGCAGTTTATCCTTCCACAAGATGGAAGACTTGTCACCCTGACCCAGGAATTCCTTCTGATTTTCACAATCTCTCTGTGATTATTCTTTTAGCCTGTCATACATGATGTGAACACAATGTGCGGACAATTTTTGATTGATTTCAACTGGGAACTTAACTTCAGACATAAAATCGGGATGTACTGCATTGCAGAAAGGAAATACATCTAAACCATATTATTTAATTAGGGTGCTTCTCTTTGATAAAAACGTATATCTGCTCGTGCTTTTTGCAGGAATTTCCTAAAAGCGTACAATGGGAGACATAATTACATAATTTCAATATTTTTTATTAACAGTTTCTACAGCAGAGGTGGTCCCCTGCCGCAGAAATTAACACAATACTAATCACACTGTCATCCTATTGGACTTTCTGTTGCATCTTATTTTAACTGGAGTCATAGCGGGTGACGTACTTGCTCTGAAAAGGGCAGACGAAAGGGAGAGAGTGTGGAGGCCGGCCTAAGTTTAGCATTACAAACCCCCACCCCTCACTCCAGTCATGTTAAATACTAAAACGTGAGCATTTACTGATAAATCTGCAGAGACTGCTGCAGCCCCGAGACGAGAGTTACACACAGGCTATCAAGTGACACTGCAATGAAAGGTAAGCTATAACTTTTCATGCATTTCGCAAATTGATTATCTGGAGATTTTCAGTGCAGTTTCGATGGATTTAAGTTCATTAAAGTTAAAGTTTCTTTTAATAATTTGATTACTGTGTATTTTTCATTTAAAGTAAGGATAAGGATTGCATTGCACTTTACTGAAATCGATACAATTCATAATGTAAGCAAAGCTCAACAAAGCTTTTTTGGTAAATCTCTTGTTTGTAAGAGATAAAAAGGACTGAGCATGCATGCTCCTTTTTCTGTCTATACAATTTTGCACATTCAAATCTTACAGGTGCATAGTAGGCTAAAACTACATTCTTCCACTGTTGCCTTACTGCTTAAGGGCATCCTGACTGTTACAGGGGTCAGGGAAAACAACACCAACCAGCTCCTATAACCTTCCGCAACCCTCCTCTCTGTCCGTTTTGCAGGAGACGCTGCCAAGGCAGGCCTCCCCAATGGCACCAGCCAGGCCAAGGATCTGCTGCCCCCAACAGAGCAGAAAATGGAGGAGCGGGGCCAGTGGAGCAACAAGTTAGAGTTTATTCTGTCAGTCGCCGGCTCCATCATCGGCCTGGGCAACATGTGGCGCTTCCCTTACCTCTGCTACAAGAACGGAGGAGGTGAGTGGAAGATGAACTGAGCGGCAGTGATGGGATAACCGGTTCATTTTAGTGAATTAGTTCCTTACAACTTACTTGAAGATCCAGTCCTGTGGTGAACTACTCATTTCTGTCCAATACTGATCCTGTGTAGCTGTCCCGTGAAAAATGAACGAAAGACTGACTAACGAACGAACGACCCAAACCAGTCAGCTGCCTGTCACGTGAGAAAAACGAAACTCATGCATTATTATTGTTGCACAAGGCAGGCGCGGCCAAAATGAACGAATTACTCTCTGAGAGGACTTGTTACTACTCATTCATATCAAAGAGTAGTTCAAATGAACGATTCGCTCATGGTCGACGCATCACTACTGAGCGGATGGAGGAAGGAGTTAATGTATGTCCCTTTTTCTCTGCAGTTCTCTATGAATTCATAATTGAATGTCAGCAATGACAGGAGGTATACCTAAAACCCCAAGATTTGCATGTGCAGTGTACTTAGTTTACTGGTTTGTCAGGCTCGTGCTTAAAGAATTCAATACAACTCTAGTGCACTTTTACAATCAGCCATGCAGTATTTTTTTTACATGCAATGAATGAGTAGATAATTGATGACAGCTGACATGAAACTGGGGAGTAAATACATGCAAAAACCACATACAGGGCATTACAGAACACCTGAGCACTTTTTCCAGAGGCAAAAATCAACCTTAGACTCACTTGCTCAGGTGAAATATATAAAAACAAATGTATTCAAGGACTCACAATTAACCAAAATCAGACCCCCAGAGCATGTTTCACCCCATTTGCTTTTGGACATGCTTGTGTAGCTGCTAAACTGGACGCCCCTCTTTCTCCCTCGGCGGGATGGCAGGGTCAGGGTCAGGGCTGATCAGGGGTCAGGCAGCTGTTGTTCCTCCTCACTCTACGCAGCTGTCCCTGCGGAGGGGTGGAAATCTGAGCACGGCAAACATCCTCGGCCACCCGACGGGGCTTCAACAAGAAAAGAGAGTGGCAGTGGCTCAGGTCAAAATGTAGCATCTAAAGAAAAGAACGTTAAAGAAATGTATTTTTCTCTTTCACTTTTCCTCATGTCTTCTTGCAGTACTTCATGCCTTTTAGTGCTTGAGTTATAATACAATTCAGTTTGTGTTCAGGCGTATATTCTTTCATATGGTCAGTAAAATGATTCATTCTTATACATGAAATACTACATCATCTACACGACACATGACCTTGCAGGGTTCTTAAATTATATATGGCTTACTTTTGTATTTTAGGTTTGTTCAAACAGGTTAATCTGGTTGAAATCGAAATTATTGATAGGCGATCTGGTGCAAACAGTTGCAGCATATTAAGTCGGAGACAGAAAAAGACAAGCTGCTTGACTGCTTGTTGCCTAATGCATGCTTTGCTCTTTCTCCACTCAGGCGCATTCCTCATCCCCTACCTGATCTTCCTGTTCACCTGCGGCGTTCCCGTCTTCTTCCTGGAGACGGCCCTGGGCCAGTACACCAGCGAGGGGGGCATCACCTGCTGGAGAAAAATCAGTCCTCTGTTTGAAGGTAGGTACGACAGGTGTATCATCTCAGGGCAAAACCAACAAGGGATGCTGGCAAAGCATACAACATCTGGCAAATGCTACGAAGCTGTGATTTAAAAACCAGAGTTCTCACTGAGGCAATACAGATGGAATTCACTGCTTTTGCTAATATGTTTTCATTGTCTCTGTGTTACTGATTATTTTCATTGATTATTAGTGATATGTGATGACATGTACAAAAATGTCATTTCTGCAGGTCTTGGCTATGGCACCCAGGTGATAGTGACTCTGTTGAACTTCTACTACATTATTGTTCTGGCCTGGGGGATTTTCTACCTGTCTTTCTCCTTCTCCTGGGACCTGGCCTGGTCGTCCTGCAACAACACATGGAACACAGGTGACAAATACACTTCAAGGTGCATCAGAAGTTCCTCCAGTGTTTTTGAAACGTTTAAGAGTTTCTACATTTTGCTCTTTTCCCTCCCCCCAGAAAACTGTGTGGAGTTCCAGAGGAGAAACACCTCGATCAACCAAACAATCAACCCAAATGTCACCTCTCCTGTCATCGAGTTCTGGGAGTGAGTTTTTCAGACCGCCTAACCTCCTCTTGATAGGATGATACTAAAATGACATTGATGTATCATCTCTGTGTTTTCGTCCTTGTCTCTGCAGGAGAAGAGCGCTGAGGATTTCCCCAGGCATCGACCACATGGGCTCTCTGAACTGGGACCTGGCCCTGTGTCTGTTCATCGCCTGGGTCATGTGCTACTTCTGCATCTGGAAGGGAGTTAAATCCACAGGAAAGGTGGGTGAGAGAGGAATTCAGAGTCTTGTCCTAATCTGCACCTCTGTCAGAGCACAAGTGTCCCTTTTTATGTGTTTATTTTGTTTTACCAAAGACAGCCCTGGGGCACATTAAGGGTGACATCTGGTATTTATTTCTTCTCTTTGGTGTGTTTGCATATTTAACATCCTTGTATCTATATAGGTGGTCTACTTCACTGCGACCTTTCCCTATGTGATGCTGATTGTGCTGTTGATCAGAGGGCTCACCCTGCCTGGTGCTGGGATCGGCATCCAGTTCTACCTTTACCCAGACCTGGGACGACTGGCGGACCCACAGGTACCACCATGTCATACAAACACCTTCAAATGAAAGCCAGAATGCAGAGAATCTGTTGATTCATTGATGTCTGCTATATGAATCTATCATGGTGGTGTTATTACCTTCAAGCATTTCACACAAAAACATCCATCACCAAACACAAAAACCCCAATGGGAGCCTTTAGAAGATTTAGTGATGTGGTCCCCGTGGGCGAGGGCAAACCAGGTGCAGGTATCCTATGGTTCTCTGCTGGGGAGCCTAGTTTCTGCTGGGTCCATCTGCTCTCCATGAAAGAGGCAGGGACCGCGGGGATCAAATGCAGGGCCAGGACACCAGTGGGACAGTAAACACAACCTCCACCAGGACCTAGCGCAGACAGTCAGCTAACCAGGCCCCCCCCCCCTCTGGGAGGACAAAGAGAGTTTTAACTGGCCCTGCTGGACTCAAGGCTAGCAAAGGTCCAATCAGAAGAGCTCTGTCAGAGTCCCTTGGTTAACTTTTCACGTGTCTCTCTTGTTGTTGTTAAGTTCTGTTATTGTTTTATCGTCTCATTCTGGTTCAGTCGTATGCTAGTTTGCCATAAAACGAACCCAAACACACTAGAGTAAACACACAAAATTAATAATTCAACATGCAATTTAATTCTCTCACATGTCTAATCAGGGGGTTCACAATCATTCTATAACCCGAGCCTGATTATTGCTGGCTCTTTATTCTCTTTTGTTTGTATCTCATAAGGGAGAAGTTACTAGAATATATCTGATGTTGCTGTCCGTCACAGATCCTGCACCCTCTTTATTTATGGAAGCTTGGTTTGTTAATCAGTGCTGAGACAAACAAGACCAACAACAGACTTTTACAAGTTTACTATTGTGCAACTACATTAGTTAATGATTATGCTAACACACAGCACGTGAATACCTCTGGATTATCTAAACACTGCGTGGCACTTTTGTGCATATACATGAACCTAAGTATGTGCAACCAACGTAGTGCTATATATAAATTAGCATCACTTTAGTTTCAGTGGCTTATTATTATTCTTTTATGTTTCTTTTGTGTAAGGTGTGGATGGATGCTGGCACCCAGATATTCTTCTCCTATGCCATCTGTTTAGGGTCGCTTACTGCTCTGGGAAGCTACAACAAATACAACAATAACTGCTACAGGTATGCAAACAATCTATATGCACACTTGATTACATGCTCAAATGCACAGGAGTACATGCTTACATGGTCCAATATGAAAAAATGTCTAATTTTTAATCTAAAATCCTAATTCGTCCATGAGATGTGATTAAAAGCAGTCACCATCTTTATCATCATCAACATCAACCTCATCATCAGGTGTGATTTATGTGATCACCTGTGTGAATCTGAAGCTTAATGATGTCACTTCTCCTACAGTACATGTGTTACATTACTATGAAGAATGTGCTGTCTGTTGCAGAGATTGCCTGGCGCTGTGCTTTCTGAACAGTGGCACCAGTTTTGTGGCAGGCTTTGCAATCTTCTCCATCCTGGGTTTCATGGCTTTTGAACAGAATGTTCCCATCTCAGAAGTGGCTGAATCAGGTGAGGCTTGCGTCCACTACATGCACGGCTTAGAGAAAAAGGAATGCAACATGACGTGTTTATATTGTCCTCTGGCCGTATGTCATTTTACTGGTCTTTGTAGGTCCTGGCCTGGCCTTCATAGCTTACCCCCGCGCTGTGAGCATGATGCCCTTCTCGCCTCTGTGGGCCGCCCTCTTCTTCATCATGATTGTTTTTCTGGGGCTTGACAGCCAGGTAGAGAGTCCCTCGCTACCTCAAGTTCATTAACACTCACACTGTTTTCCACAATGACATTGATTACTGACTTTGACTTGAGAAAAAACATTATTTAAAACTCTCTTTCAGAGGCTTGTTTCTGCAGTTTTTTGCTCTCATTTTGCATTTGTAGTGTTTTTAGGTCTAAATTTCACTAAGTTGATGTTAAATGAGCCAGTAGGGCAAGTCTTTCCTTCAGAGTTTCATTCATTTTTCTGTGCTCACCTCTCTCCCACCTCTTTTCCTCACATCTCCTGTCAGTTTGTGTGTGTCGAGAGCCTTGTGACGGCGGTAGTCGACATGTACCCTGCTGTGTTCCGACGTAAAAACCGCCGGGAGCTCTTCCTGTTAGCTGTTACCCTCTTCTCCTTCTTCGTGGGCCTCATCATGCTGATGGAGGTAGGGGTCATAAACTGGGACCACACACACACACACACACACACACACACGCACACACAGATGCAAACTACACACACACACACACACACACACACACACACACACACACATATGCATGCACAGAGACAAAGCAGCAAGAACAAACTCGAGTTTCACTGCAGTATTTTTAAGATGACAATATTTTGCACAGTTAGTGTCTTAAAGTGTTATTACGTCAGGTGTTTTCCCTCATTGTATTTTTCCTAACAGGGTCATTAACTATGTCCACTGAAGCTGAAACTAATGAAATTAGTTTCACACACACATACGCTCAAATCAGGCTATTGCTGGTGGTGGGGGTTGCACCTGGTGGTTTTGATGCTTCGTTCTGCTGAAATAAACAATTACAGAGTCCAACATAGTTGACATGGTTTCACCTCTGCACAGCTGGAAACATGAATGCTCTGCAGAGGTGTCAACAAGTCAAAGGTTTTATGCGGCATGTCTCAGGTAAGTCTCAAGTGTTGTTATGCAACGCTAAAGTCACGCCTGAAGTCTCTAGTTTTGGGCTTCGGCATTTCAAGTCTCTTTTATAAACTATGTATAATGAATTAGTATTTTTTAATACTACAATAGATGCCACAGATTATTAAAAAATACTATGTTTTAAATGCTTCCCCAGACAGTGTCTCCAGTTAGACTGCGGCAACAACACATGAATATAGACACCTCAGACACTTCAGTTTACACTGGATATATATCAAGTTGTTTTCAGAAGTCAGAAAAATTGTGACATGAGATAAGTCACGTTTAAGTCCCATAACTATATGCCTTTTTGTAAACAAAGGAGTTCAGTTGATTTCCTCTTTATAATTCTCAATTTCCCTATGGTGTGTGTGTGTGTGTGTGAGAGCATAAATTGTGCCACATTTCAATTTAGTTCATTAAGTTATTTAATTAACTGCCAATCTTTTTTGTGTGAAAACCAGTGGATTAAATGTAGCAGGTTAATTATCCTAGTATAAGTATGACTCAATGCTTTATATCTCTGTCTTTGCAGGGGGGCATGTATGTCTTCCAGCTTTTTGATTACTATGCAGCCAGTGGCATGTGTCTTCTCTTCATGTCCATCTTTGAGACTGTCTGCATTGCGTGGGTCTATGGTAAGCTGTCCTCAAACATAAAAGACTTTCCACTCATTGGTGATGATGATGGAGAAATGTATCCCTACTATTTGTTTTAATCAAGCATAAAGTATTTATCCTAATCACTGGCAGACATTCCTATTCAGCTACAGTTTTCAAGGCGCAGCGTGGAGAGAAATGTCTTTACTGTGTTTTTCCAGGTGCAGATCGCTTTTATGATAACATTGAGGACATGATTGGCTACCGCCCAGGACCTTACATCAAGTACTGTTGGTTGTTCTTCACCCCGGCCACGTGCATCGTGAGTATCAATAAACTAATTAAGTAGCATCAAGGCTTTCCAAAAATGACAAAGGCTAACAGCCACCAAGGCCGTCTCTCCTCTTGCAGAAATCAAAAGAAATGCCTTCTTCGCCAATAATAATACTCGCCTACTTGTCTCTCCAGGGTACCTTTGCCTTCTCCCTCATCAAATACACTCCTCTAAAGTACAACAATGAGTATGTGTACCCGTGGTGGGGCTATGTCATTGGCTGGCTGCTCGCTATCTCCTCCATGGTCTGCATCCCGCTCTGGATGGTGTACAAGATCAGCACCACCGAGGGGACACTCAGAGAGGTATACCTGGTCTTGACTGTAACGTACCCCATTGTGTAATTCATTCAATAAAAGATGGTCATGGCTGGAGCCCATTAACACTGGTTTATCTTCCCACAGCGCATCCAGCTGCTCATCACACCATCTGACAGCTTACCCAAAACCAAGAGGGAGCAGGAGAGGTTACTGGCCATCTTTGCTCCTGAGGGAGATGCCACTGTGACTAGAAATGGCTACTATCCTGTCTCAGAGAGAGACTCCAACTTATGAGGCCCCAGCGGTGATGTGTATGGGAAAGACATGTGGGTTTTGGGTCCATCCTTGACTTGCGCCACACTCGCCTCCATCCCAAAGATCACAGCAGGGGAAGATACAATAAAGTGTCACGTCATCTACTTTAATACATAACAGATATGGAGGACTCAGGAGATAATAGGCCTACAGTGTGTTGGGTTTGGCAGTGCCTGTAAATTTCAGGGATGGCAGTAATGTGATAACAGAAGGATAAAGAAACAGAAATTAAAAAGTCATTTATTGTTTGTCATTTATTGCATTACTTAGAGGTTTTAGAGGGGACAAGGGCATTTTTCAGGGACAAAAGTAATTTACTCTACTCAAACTGAAATCTATTAATACACTGGCATATATTGTTCAGCTCTGCATTTCACAGATGATGTAAATGAACTAATTCAAGGTCAGCTGAAATTCATGAGTCAGCCTTGTTCTGAGAAAATGTTACAATTTTATAATAGAAGTTAATGGCATTTCCATCTCATTCAAGGGTGGTAACTGTAGAGAGGGACACACAGGTTCCACCAGAAGTTTAAAAATAAATGTTTTAGATTGCATAGTAAGGATGTATTTGTGCAAATGTAACACTAAGACAGCTAAATCAGTTATAGAACAGGTTAACCATTTGTTACCACTGAAAAGTGGGCTACATGTAAGTTGCTTTTTGAAGTGTCCTTGTGTATCTGACATCACTTCATGCCGTGTTTGTATCATATATTGTAATATCATAACTGATTGGGGAAATTTTCCTTTTTGTATTTACAAGAATTGAAATAAAATGTTACACACGTTTCACATGAATAGACTGTGTAATGAAAGGATATAATGTGAAAGTTATATAATGTAGCACTGCAATAGCTGTAGGACTAACATGACATATACAATGTAGTTTCATATTTTGTACTGTAACATAATATGACTGTATAAAGAAATGTGAATCTTGTAAGTATGTTTTTAAATAAACATGCAAAATTTCATGTTGTCTTGAAGCATCCTACCACTGCTATGCAGTGCTGTATTCGTGTCATTTTATCTCTCTGGAGGGAACTGTAGAAGTGTAGGACCATATTAGGGTGTAAAAGTCTGGATATCTCAGATTTTACCATTATTTTTTAATCTATCTCTCACAAGTCCCCCAAGTTAAGTTTTGCTTTACACATTCATTTGTGATTATGATATAGCACAGCAGGTGTTGACTTTGCATAATGTTCCTCAGCAAAATGCAGGATATATGTATTTACTGTTTCACAATAGAATAGAATGTATAATTTATGATCAGGAAAATCAGGTTAGATCATGGGACAGTTATGGAAAAACTCCAACTAGGTCCACTGACAAATTCTTTATTAAATGAGACTCTACTTAGAGGTATTTTACCCCCAGTATTACATGCTGACCTCATACAGTATGTTAAAAATGTCAAATGACATAATGCCCCTTGCTGGACAAAGAGGTGTGTCGTTGGTGTAGATTGTTTTTTAGAGGGGTACAGTTTCTTAGACATCAAGCAGGCTGTGCAGTCACAATGATGGAGCATTTTTGGACAATTTTTCTAGAATAGTTTTACCTCTGGGTGTCGTGCTTCTCCTGTTCTGTCGCCGAGCTGGTGATTGGCTAAAACAGCAGCGTCACTCTCTACGTGCCTCTGTGACGCCCCACACTTTCCCACCATGCAGCGGGTGATGTCCGAGGAAAGATGGCGGAAGGAGGAGCGGCTGATCTGGATACCCAGAGAGGAGAGGTCGCAGCACTGTTGAAAACACAGCTAAGAAAGGGAGACACTTGGTAAGACTTAAGCTGAAACCTTTTCAAAGACGCTGCGTGGCTGTCGGCTGGCTCTGCCGAGGCTGTCAACGCCATGAAGGATAAGAAAGCCGAGGTGACGGGCCGTGTTGACAGTTAGCTCCGAGCTAGCTAACGGGAGCCTGTCAGCTTCATGTGTGTCAGCTTGGCAGGCTAGCGGTGCTCGGGCTAACGCTAGCTATTAAACTATCAATGAAGAACGATAGACCCTACGTATCTTTTACATGAAATGTTGGATTCTGGCGATTATGTCCGCTACTTCCAAATTACCATCTCGCTTTTTATCTGATGACATGATCTCAGTGAGGCTACATTTCGTTTGGCTCATCTAGTTAGCAGGCTAATAGCTAAATGGCTAGCCTACCGAAGCTCCAAGTGGTTGGCCAGTCAGTGGGTTCATCTGTCGACTTCGGCAGGGCGGAGTCGGAAAAGAAGCACCTGTCAAAATCACAGAGCCAGCTGGCCAGGCATGCAGCAACCTGAACTCAAGTCGGCGTCAACAGTGCTACTGTTACAACTGTCAATCTGTGTTATATTTGCCTCTCAAAGTCAGATTTGTTCACAGTACTGACAGCAAGGTAGCCTTCACCTGCCGAAGTATTTCTATTATCACCATTTAACGTGGAAAAAGGAATACAAAAGCTTTAGTTTACACCTTAAAGCATGTTGCATGACCCTTGACCCTAGACTGATTTGCAGTGTCCCATTTTGCTTTGTCAGACCTGAAATAATACTGCTTGCCTTCTCTGCAGGTACCTGGTGGACAGTCACTGGTTCAAACAGTGGAAGAAATATGTGGGGTATGACAGTTGGGATAAATACCAGATGGGTGACCAGAATGTCTACCCAGGACCAGTTGATAACTCTGGTCTTCTCAGAGGTAAGACTGATGATGCTTCGCCTCCGTATACCTTAAATCACCATTAGGAATATATTGGTAATACAGTGTGGCCTTATGTTGCACCACGGACCCTATAGCTTTTATCATTCTGGAAGTAGTAACAAAGAGTTCAGAGGAAAAGGGAACAAAAACAACATTGTTGACTGACTCCATAGAGTTGCCTTTTTTGGGGGGGGTTCATAGAAAGCTCTCCAGCATACCTTTTTTCTTTGTGTGTTTTGTGTCGTGTGAGACAGTCAGTGCAGTGCCACTGGTGTGCTTTCAATCCCTCTGTCTGCCTGCTTGTTTCTCATCCTTTCTCCCATCCCCTCCTGACCTCTAGATGGGGACGTGCTGGCCATCAAGGAGCACCTCATCGATGAGCTTGACTACATCTTGGTCCCGACAGAGGGCTGGAATAAGCTCGTTAGCTGGTATGGACTGACAGACGGTCAGGAGCCAATTGCACGCAAGGTAAGGGTTCAGTTATTAGCAAAAGACTAATATGAATGGATGTGATGGGTGGAGAGTGTTTTGCTCACTGCATTATGTAACACCAGCAAAGGTGGTTTTCTCTGATGCAATGTAATGGTTGTGTTCAGTAGCTTATGGTGTGTAGTGTGGCTTGTGTTGGGTTGAAAGGGAGAAATGGGCGCCAATACGGCCATTTGAGATCGGGATATCAGGAGCGGATCACAATTGTAATAGAAACTTGATTTCTGGAACAGTGTTACTCAACATAAAATAGTAAAAGACAGCCAAATGATATTGGAGAACTATAGTTCTTCCCGATCATATTGTTATGGCTCCGCTGCTGCTCATTATACATTATTAACCAAAAGAATAGCAAAGGACAGATTGGCACAACATTTAGTTTGGAATGGAGTTTGTGTGTAACCATAAGAAATGCTGTAGTATGTATTGATTGGTTGACTTGATTGGCTGGTTAGATGTACAAAGGTACACTGTGCACAGGAGCTGGAAACAAATAAAGATAAAAGGAAAAAGAAGTGTGAAAAGGAAGCAACAACGATGGTGTTTTTCATTCATTTCCTTCAACTTTTCATTCATTTCTGTCATGAACTGCAAATATTTATTTTAGGGTTAATAAGTACTTTTACGCACATTTTGGTAGAGTGGCACAAACCACTGACTGGCTGTATGTCTGGTTACAATTGATTAGTCAGTGGACTACTTCATGATGGCGGCTACAGGACCTGCAGTATCAAATCCCTGCTTTCAAATCTCGCTAGTCATGGCATCATGGCTGCTAGAAGAGGTTCCTCTATCATTCTCTCTCTCGTTCTTTCTCCCCCCTTGCATTGACCCTCCCATTTTGCCATGTATGTCGTGGGACGTATCGGGTGGCCGCGGGGTTTCTATTTTCAGGCAACGTTCTGGATGACTGAAAAGCTACATGGAGCGATCTGCGAGACACAACATGCAGGAGGTTCATTATTAGTTTTCCTCTTTTTAAAAAAAAAAACCCTTTTGTTTCTTTTGTGGGGTTGTAATCCTGAGGTGCAGGGGGAACACAAGCGTTAAAAAAAGGATGTAGGAGGATTGTAGCCACGGGTTTGGCACTATGTTTCCTTCCGTTGTCCTCTTGTGGTCTGATTGCCAACACCGGCGGAGTGTTCCTGCGCGTCCTTGTTTTTTGAAGTGGAGGAATGCCGGCTGAGGTCACACTGAGAGAGGCAGCGTGAAAGCTTCTGAGAGGAGTGCGAGAGGCCTAACCAGTATAGGAGGAGGGGTGGGGTAAATGGTTTTGTCTCGGATCTGATTTGAGAAAAAGAGTTTGGCAATGAGTTGAGCTTTTGCTCCGAGTTTACAAACACATGGGTGTTGTGCTGAGGGGTAGGCTGGGCCCACCGTGGTATCGGGGTATGGGTAATAGGGGAGGGGCGGGGGTGAGAATCTGAGCTGTGTGTGAGAGAAGTTGGTTGTGTGTGTGTGCGCGCGTATACATGCGTGTGTGTGTGTTTGTGTGTGTGTGTGTGTGTGTGTGTGTGTGTGTGTGTGTGTGTGTGTGTGTGTTGGAGGGGCTCAGCTGTGAAATAAATAGGCTGGGACCCCTCAGCTGTTTCCACGAGGTGCTGCTAATTTAGGCACTTCTCTCTGACTCTGCTCCTATCAGGACACCAGATGAGTGGCAACCAGGCCAGCAGACTGCACTTTGTTCTCCATGAGACACGGAAGCTAGTACAACCCCAAATTTACCCGACACTTTTCATCGCGTAAGACCGCAAATAAATAATTAGAACGAGCTAATGGAAGAGGTGTAGCTGATGGGCTGGTGCGATAGCAAGCTTATCCTTTCTTTTTCAAAGAACAACCAGCTGATGGCTGGTGTTCCATGTTTGGTTGACTTATGTTGCTAGCTGTAAGAGTCCATGTTTGTATCATGATGAGCAGGAGGCTGTATTTTCATCTGACATAGTGACAGCAGAGATTTATCTTTGGGTTTGACCACATCAGGTCTTGTGTTTTGGCTTAACATGCACCTGTTGCTACATAATGTTTTCAAGTTCCACGCTTTTACTTGGTGCAGTCAGCTAATGTAGTCCAGATATGACACACAGTTGAATATATTTGGAATTATCCTGAGGGATACGAGTATATTATGCCTGTCTCTTTCTCATTAGAGCCACTTTTGCATAGTAAGAATGTAATTTGCTTATAGAGTTTCTCCTAATACTTTATAAGTAAATATAGTATTTGATATTGACATCTGCATATATGCAATATATTTGTATTTGATTAATCATGGAGTCAGTATTGGCTTATGTGGACAGTTGATCATTTCCCTGTGTTATTTTCCAGGTGGTGGAACAGGGTATGTTTGTGAAGCACTGCAAGGTGGAGGTGTACCTGACGGAGCTGAAGCTCTGTGAAGACAGCAACATGGACAATGTGATCACCAGACGCTTCAGTAAAGCTGACACAATAGGTAGGCCTGATTCACTCTGGTTTTACTGCCTTATTCACACTGCTGGTCATATTTAAGTCTGCAAGGAGTTCAGTTTATTTATTTTTTTATTTTTTTTATTTATCCTTTATTTAACCAGAAAGCTCCCATTGAGACACAATATCTCTTCTGCCAGGGAGTCCTGGACAAGATGAGCAGCAAAGAAAAAATAACAATACAAAGGTTTCATATAAAAGTTCAAACAGGGACAGATAACATCACAAAAACTTTTGATTTGCCCTTTTGTTTTGATTAAGGCAGCATTGACATTTCGACACACGTAAAGAAAATCTTACCCTGTTAATGATGCTGGGTCTTGACTAAAATGTTCACAAAATTGAATCTTTTAAAACATGAATCAAAACATTAATTAACAACAGCTATCATGATCTTGTTCAAGAAGCACATGTGTAGACTCAAACACGCTCAGACACACTCTGTCTCTCTAAAAACTAATAATAATATGCAATCGTCATGTTATTTTTGAGTAATTGCGTAATTTCCAAACAAATGTGGATTGTTAGTGATGAAAGATCTTACTTTCCATTTCTTGTTATTTTAGTCTTCACCACTAATAACCCTTCACACTAATAAGAAGTTATTTAATAGTAATAAATCAAAGACAAGATAGCTTCCAAAATCCAAACACTCTCTTCAGTGCCTCCATGAATGAAACCACATTTCATTATGTTGCTGTCTGTCAACCATGTGCCATCACGCCCCGAAGTTAGATGGGATGTAAATATAATAATAGATGACTTCACTGATTAGTTCCTCCTTTGTGGTTGAATAAACTCCTGCCGTTTTCTGTTTTTAACCATATAATGTGAACCACTGCCTTTTTCCTTTTTCTGATGAAATTCACGCTTTGCTGCAGACATGATAGAGAAAGACATGAGGAAGCTGTTCAGCATCCCTGATGAGAAGGAGACCAGGCTGTGGAACCGGTACATGAGCAACACCTTTGAGCCCCTCAACAAACCCGACAGCACCATTCAAGACGCCGGTCTCTACCAAGGACAGGTAGGGGCTTTTCTAGTTTCATCTCAAATCGTCACAGTGTGCGAACGGTCTGAACGGTTCTCTTCCTGGAGTCAGCCAAAAAAAAAAAAAGTATTTTTTGCTGTCCAAATATGGCTTGCTATGTAGACAGTTCTGACAATTCCTGAGCTCAGTGAAATATGCTCTAGTTTCAATCACCCTTATCATCAGATTGCTTTTCCTTATTTGTGCTGTCTGCCAGTCAGCCCTTTTAGGTCACAGCAGAGTGGGGCTTCTTCTGTCTGAATCTGTATCCAACAGGTTATCGTGACCTGCAGAGGGCAGTCTAACTAATCTCAGGGTCAGTGCGTTCTAGCAGGCACAAAATTGATTTGAGAATCAATTGAATTACTTTCTTTTTTGTGCTCAATTCTTTATAATTGACCATGAAATCATTTAAACGCTGCAGGTGGCACTGTGACGAGTTTCTTCTTTGTGTTTCTGTTGACGTTTGAGTCTCTTTAGGTGGCGCTCTTCTGTTTTTCCTCTTCATCGCTGCTCCTACTATCTACCCAGTTTCTCTTCAGGGTAAACACTTAACATAAACAATATGTGAGGCACTGAAAAATCTCCACACATGGTGGTTAGAGCAACAAAATTAAAATCTATGGTGATGGAGAACAGCAAAGCAGAAACACACTGAAAATAATACACAGTAGATTATTTAAATCATCCTCTTAGTTATGTTAACACAAAGCAGTAAGACTATCCTGTAACAAGATGGTTATAGCTTCGAAACCCACAACATCTGTTTGTTAGCTGCCCTGCGAGTCACTTAACTTCTCCACGTAAGCTGCTTAAACTGTGCACGCATGTCCTGGCGTCCACCTGGCAGCAGTCGACTACGGTGTCTATACAAGCCTAGTTTAATTCAAGACACCTGGTCACAATGAGCCAGCAGGCTTCAGAACGCAGGGTCTGTCCCGTTCACCAGCAGCTGCTCCAGAGGATTGTTGAGCCTCGGACAAATCCTCACTAAGTGGAACAGCGGATAGGATCCATCCAGCTCCCTGTCTTTCCCCATTACAAATACAGTTACAGTATGTGAAGGAAGCAAATATTTTAGCAGTAACAGGTCGTTGGTTCTACTAGTAGCTTTTAAGAAGTCAACGGCAGAGCTTCACAGCATGTGGAAAGCCAAAACACATCTGTTCCTTTGTGTTTATTTAATAAAAGTGTCTTGATTTCATGTCAAAAATGTCTTTTTTTACCTCTGAAGTTTCAGAGTATAATCTGATATTTTGGTCAAATCTGAATAAGCCATTAATTGTAGTTCTTTTTAACTACTCTGCATTAAAAAAAAAAAAAACAAGACAAATGCAACAAACTTTTTGCTCAGAGTGCAGACGACATGCAAACACTTAAAACGTTTGGTGTCTTTGAACTAGCGGAAGCAGATGGAGCCCTGTTTTCTTTCTGCCGTCTCCCACAGGTTCTCGTAATAGAGCAGAAGAGTGAGGATGGCACATGGCCCCGAGGCTCCACGGCACCCAAGTGAGTGAACGGCACATCACCTGGCTCATGTTGCTCTGTCGACTGAAGGAAAAAGTTACAGCAGGAATAGAATGCAATTTCCACGCTGTATCTAAACACTACTGTTGATTTAGCAAACGATTACACACAGACAGTGTATTATTGAATTTACTTGGTCAGATGTGACACAGCACCAGAATCCTGCCTGAAACACCTTTCAAATGCCTCCTCTTCGGAAATTGTCAAATTTCATTATGTAACCCGTTAAAAGGTTTCCCTGCTACGTCACTACGGCACTTCATCATCTTCAAAAATGTCCTCTCTGTGACTTTGCCGCAGACTTTCTCTTTTGCTTGACCTTTTGTTGCCAACATATCCCTCTCTTTACTTTAATTCATCTCAATTTTATTTAATTGACACTCGCACACCTTTCTGGAAGAGCGCCTTTTTTTTTCTCCACTCTAACTCATGATCTATTCTTTATCTTTTGAAGGTCATCTGGCGCTTCCAATCTCTCTGCTTTGCCAAAGATCTCGCCTTCATCTCTCACAAACAATCATAACAGCAGCTTCAACAGCAGGAAGTAAGGCTTAGTAGTGGGTTGACTAGATGAGGGGTGGGTTTGGATGCCAACAGCCAGAGATGGAGTCTGGAGTATTTGCTCAGCACAAACCTTCACATTAAACCCCGCTTTCAGATCACATTGGCTCATCAAGTGGCAGTGGGCTAAAAGAAAGTCTGCAGAAATTCCTGCAGAAATGAACTGACTTCAGTTTGATCTATTTGAACTTTTTCTCACATCTGTTTTGCTCAATTTACACTCATTCCTAATTCAGTCATAGTAAATGAAGCAGCAAACAGTATCCCAGTATGACGTTTGTCGGACTGTGTTTTGTACAGGTCTATCTCTGGCTGTTATTTGGGGCTATGTCGTGATAATGCGGTTTCAGCTGTAAGAGCTGACAGCAGGGAGGGGGAAGGGGCTTACGATCAATCCCTCTCAGGGATTGATCTCTTTGGCATTTTCTTCAGCGACAGCAGTGCTCTCTAGAAATGGCCCGCCAGTGCCTCTGGGTGCCTTACTCAGCATTTAATTATGTTAGTTGATAGTTTGCCTCTGATTTTATACCTTACCGATTAATAGCTCTGGCTAGAGCTGCATGATTATGGTTAATGTGATCATTGTTTTATCCATTAACGTGCACTACAAGGTCTTTATTTCACCCTTGCTGTTTTACTCTTGTATAACACTCAATCAAATAATGAAATATCAGCCAAGTATTTCGGGCACAGCTACAAGCCTGAGACAGACTTGGTACAGAACGTTTGTTATCTGATTTAACACCAAATAACATGATCTACTACATGAGCTGACTTGTTTTCATATTCAAATTTAGGATTAGATATGTCTGATCCCGCATCTCCTTCTTCAGACGTGTTCAGACCGACTTTAGCCAGTCCGGCAAAAAACTTAAACCTGGTTCAACGCGATATCCTCTGACAAGGTGGCCAATCAAATAAGTGCAAGTTCTACTGTGTTTTCACACAGTGCAGTTGTCGGTCTAAACTCAGCTTTACTCTTATCATGTATGTAAGTACAACTTTCGAATTATAAAATATCAGCACTGTGCTGCATTTGGGGGCGCATGTACAAGCCTGCGATGGACTGAATCTTTGCAACTTGTGGGTTATCTTTAAAACCAACATGCCTCCAAATAAAATAAAAGAATCCCTTTTGTTAGTCATCTAAAATGTTTTCAGATCCTTTCATTTCTACTGCGATCATTTCCAAAGATGGCTCTGTGTAAGATTTGAGACTGCCCACATCTCCATATTTATTCTTGTTTTGGTTTCATGATGCACGTTTGGTTGTTAAAGCCCGCCTTTCCAACGTTGGGCTCCCTGAGTCATTCTGGTATTTAACAGCGCCCCTGCGTGTAACGGAAGTTGAAACGCCACATCAGGAGTTTCAGAGGTGTCATATAATTAGCTAAACAAATAAAGTATGTTATCGTTAATCATTCAAAAAGAAAATCACAGTGTATGCTTAATCATGCAGCTCCAGTCCAAGTCTACATTTTCTGAAGCTTCAGTGTTCTTTACTGTGCTAACACAAGAGGCAGGGGTGACGCAAGTGACAGAAACATCTCAAATGTCAGTCAGTCAGTCTGGATTTCTTGCTATGCCAAAACGTATCACAGCTCACTTTCTTTTACAACTTTCAGTTTGTGTTTTCTGAAAATGTGGTTCGCTGCTAAAGCAGTGGGGGACCCAGAGGCTCTGTCAGCGCTCTGCTAGGGAGCACCGCTCGACTGTGGGTGGAGCTTTCTCAGTAGACTTTACTGTCCTCTCCTTCCACCTTTTATGAGTGTGATTTACTGCATGTCGGAGTGTATCTGTGTGTGCGTCCGTCTTAGATATAGACACCCTGCATTGCATTTTTTCTTTGATACTGTTGGAATGCAGAAATAATAGCCACCAGCTTGGCCACCCTGGAAAAATCAATATTGACAAAGAGGGAAGGTGTTGAAGTGAACTGAGCCTGAAAATCTCTCCCAATTATTTTTCAGTACACTATACTACTGCCTTGTACTGTACTTACATCTGTACAGTTGGGAGTATAGTTACTCAGCTCTGCTTTATATTGTTTGATAGCAGTGGCATCTTCTTTCTGCACAGTTTTGGGGGACTGGAATACACAGAGTGGGTGACTTGGGGAAATTGGATCTTCACTCCCAGCAGCTCTCCTGTCTCCGATTCAGTGTAGTGCCAGCGCTGTCGTTTTCTCTGAATTATGCATGGGGCCTCTTCTTTTTTCTTTTTTCTTCTTCATATGAAGTGTTCCCGCATTACATAACTTGTCTTTTTGATTTTGCGGTTTTTGGCCTGGTCGGTTTAGCCTCAGTAGCGATGCTCTGTAACAGCAGTAAGTGTCACTGTCCTACTAGGCGGTGTCCCCTTATTCTGGCAGGCAGTCTCTCTCTCTCTCTCTCTCTCTCTCTCTCTCTCTCTCTCTATCTATCTATCTATCTATCTATCTCGGTCTCTCTCTCTCTCTCTCTCTCTTGGTCTCTCTCTCTCTCTCTCTCTCGGTCTCTCTACCTCTCCTCTCCCCTGAGCTCATTGCGATGCACGCGTTCTGCAGTCTAAGTGACCTTCAGAATACATTTCATCTGCTCCTGCTCCTCTCGTCGCCTGCCTCCACACGCACACACACCGGCCCCTGCAATGAAACCAACCCCTTTCTTCAGGTTTTAGTTTATTTATTGAGACCCTCCCCTTTTAAAAGCCCTCATGCTAAGACAGCCACGGCATATTAAAGAGGACGAAAGAGGGAGTGTCACAGTGTGCGTTTGCGGGGTGCTAACAGTGTCGTAGGGTGTAATTTAACTGGGAGGGTTGGGGGGTGAGCGAGAATTTGTGTGTTAGTATGTCGAGAGAGAACGCAACGTAATGTGTGCACGAGTGTAAGAAAAGGGGATAAACGGTGTGTCGGCATGAGTGAATGTGTTAATGTGTGTGTATATCTGTGTTAGAGAGAGCGGGGGGGCAGAGAGATACTAAGAGAGAGTCAGGCCTGTGAATACTGCAGCCTCAGCTGGATGCAGTGGATCAGCTGCTCCCTCCATCCCCATCTCATTTCTCTTCTGCCAACCCCCCCACCCCTTTACTGTCCGCCCCTCCCCCCTATTCTCTCTGCCTCTCCCTCTCTCTCTCGCTCGCTCTCTCTGTGCACCTCTAGCTTCGGTAGCAGTAGTCTTGAGCATCCTTGCTGCTGCTGATGCTGCTATAAATATCTGCTGGTAGCCGTAGAGCGGCAGAGAGCAGCAGGCAGCCCAGAGGGAGAAGCAGAAGACCAGAGGACAGGACAGGACAGGACAGGACAGGACGGGGGGGAAGGGATCTGAGGCAGAGAGGATAACAAGATGATAGGCGGTCGAGCTCGAAAAAGAAGAAGGGGGGAGAAGAGAAGAGGGGAGCTTCTTAGTTAGCTCTAAGAAAGAGGAAGAGTGTGTGTTTTTGTGTGTTTATGCGTTCTGTGGTTTGGTTATTGGCCTGTGCTGGACTTGGAAGTCAAATTTAGGCCTAAACTTGGTTCGGACTATATCCAAACTGCTGCTGGAGCTGCACTGGGTTGAGCTGAGTTAACATTCGGACTCAACAGTGGAGACTGGAGCTGGACTTTCCTTCCCGGCCTCTACAAACCAGGCTTTGCATGCGCCGGACCCGAGCCGAACCCCATCCGAACCCCCTCCAGGCTGCTGGTCGTCCAGTTTCATGTGGACATGCGGGCCGGCGTGGGCCGGGGCGGGGCTGAGATGTCATGCTCCTGTGTTGCTGGTGGTGCCTGAGGCCTGAGGCGGTGGAGCTGGACAGCAGGAGGGTGGACCACCGCGTGCTGAACTGCGAGGCCACTGCCTCCACCGCCATCACAGCTGTTTCCCTTGACCAGTGGGAGCCCGAAACGACCAACACTGCCTTGCAGCCCTCCCAGAGGTCTGCTGATTGCTGCAGTTGGGGAGGCCTAGCTTTAAGCTCTCTCTGATTGTCTAGGAAGCCTGAGAGAGTCTTTTTGGGGGGGTTCATAGGTTTGGATTGTAGTTTGGTTTTTTGGTTGAAGAGGAAATAGTGGAAGCTGTATGTTTGCCTGGTGGTATTTTTTATATACCGTTGAGTGTCTTAACAACTTTATCTTGATAAAAACAGTATATACCTGGTTAACTTAACATAGATGTAGCTGTATTACATTTATGTGTACGACAGGATGTTCATAACCTTTTCTTTGCTTGTAGTAGTTTGCCAAACCCTATCCAACCCCGTATAACCTGCCCATGTGTGCTTTTGTATGTTTATTGCACAGTGTGAAGAATTCGAGCTATAGTCTGCCGTCCTACCACCCCTACAGCAACAGCTATGACTACTCAGACCAGAGCAGGCAGAGTGAGCGCTCAGGCCTCTGTGGACTCTCCAACCTAGGCAACACCTGCTTCATGAACTCTGCAGTGCAGGTAACAGCAGCATGCCTTCAGGGAGCTCTGCACAGTCGAGGAAAGTATGGAAAGTTATTCAGATTCTTTCCAAGCCTTTCATAGAGTCTAGAAGAATTTTGAAAAGCGCTTCAGAAGTGTGTATGACTGCACTTTGTACTTATAGACCCAAATGTAGATGTGTTTGAGCTCTGTGGTTTGTGCCTGGAGAGACAAATCTTCAGGCACAGACCAAGATGCTACACACACAAAAAAACTAATTATAGGATATATGCCAAGGAGTATTGAAGCTGTTCTGAAGACTCATGGTGGCCAAACACCATTTGTTTAATTTGTCACCAATCTCTATATGTACACAGGTATTTAAAAAAAAAAAAAAGACTGTGATGGCATGGAAGTTGTGAAGAGCCTAAATCCGTCCTCTGCTGATTATTGTCCTCTCCTGCTTTTTGCGCCCCCCCTCAGTGTTTAAGCAATATCCCTCCACTGACGGAGTACTTCCTCAAAGACAAGTACACGGACGAGCTGAACGAGGACAACCCGCTGGGCATGAAGGGGGAGATTGCCAGAGCCTACGCCGAGCTTATCAAGCAGCTGTGGTCAGGCAAATACAGCTACGTCACCCCAAGGCCTTTCAAGGTGACGTCCAGGAAAACCTTCAGTAGGAAAGATAATGAAGTTCTCCTTGTGTGTTTGGTTCACGACCAAAATAGTGTATTGTTTATACATTTTTGGAAGGGAGGGTCTTTAAAAGCGCTATCATTGTGTCAGACACAGTTATCTTTTAAAGGCAGTTGGAGCAGAAAGCAAAAATATGTCTTTGGAATATAAACCATACTATCATTACTAGATATAAACACACAAGTAGGAAAGGAGCACACCGAGAATGGCCCAACATACCAGTGTATAAGCCTGGTGAGTGAAGGGTGTTAAAGTGCAGGTATCACCAGTTGTAATCATCAAATATCTAAAAGTTTCTAACAGTTTCAAAGTTGCCCTGTTAATATCAGTAGTTGGGTGCAGGCTTGCATGGAACTGTGGGGGCTGAATCGATAAGTTAGATGAAGTCTAAAAAGACACTAAGCACCTGAGTATGTTAACATTTTGTGAGAATGGACTAATTTAATTTTATCGATTTCTAGCATTGGGCAGAAAGTAACCTAGTTTTTCTTTTTATCCTTCTGTCTTTGTGCCTCTCCCCGTGTCGTTCTGGTCACGTGTTTTCTTTCCTCCAGACCCAGGTGGGCCGCTTCGCCCCACAGTTCTCGGGCTACCAGCAGCAGGACTCTCATGAGCTGCTGGCCTTTCTCCTGGACGGCCTTCACGAGGACTTGAACCGCATCAGGAAGAAGCCCTACATCCAACTCAAGGACGCTAACGGCAGGCCAGATAAGGTGAGATAGGAGGAGATGAAATAATAATGGCTAAGATAAGATGTATTAAACTGTCTCCAGATCTTAAAGTGTATGTAGCCAAACATATTAAAAATGATGAAAGAAAAGTGCTCTGTCCCTATAAAATATGACTAAATATGTCTTTTCACATTTTATATGAGTCATGTATTTACTTATTTATTAATAGATTGTTCAAACAATCAGTTATTCTGTCCTAGAGAATCCCCTTCTCAATAAGCACTGTCTCATTTTTCAAAATGTTATGTTTTATTTAGATATATTTTTCACATGTTAAGATTTTTGTAGTCTTTTGTAATTACTCGTTTGTGCTCCGCTGTTTATCTCAGGTGGTGGCGGAGGAGGCGTGGGAGAACCACATCAAGAGAAACGACTCCATCATTGTGGACATCTTCCACGGCCTTTTCAAGTCCACGCTGGTGTGTCCTGTGTGCGCCAAGGTCTCTGTGACCTTTGATCCTTTCTGTTACTTGACCCTGCCCCTGCCCATGAAGAAGGAGCGGACCCTGGAGGTCTATCTGGTCAGACTGGACCCTCTGGCCAAACCCACACAGGTAACATGCGCTGCCTGGGAAAAGCACCCTGACGATGTGATTTCACGTGACGGCAGTAGTTGACGGTGACGTGTTTTCTGTTTCAGTACAAGCTGACCGTGCCGAAGGTGGGCTACATCTCTGACCTGTGTACCTCCCTCTCCAACCTGTCTGGGGTGCCTGCTGAGAAGGTATAAACATCACAGTTCACTAACCCTGCTCTCTTATTAGCCATCACGCTATAATGCTGACATCTCCTTACACAGCACAGACTTTTAAACTGTCCCTGCTCACCCAGCTTCAGCAGCTAGTGGGAGAAAATGTTTGTATCCTTTTAGATGAAGGGAAAAATAAGGAGGTGAATAAAAATGCAAAAGAAGAGAGGAAAATAAATAGAGAAGGTGCAAATGAAACAACTTTCCACCCAACCTAGACCAGTTAATTAAGTTTTAAAAAGTTTTTCTAATGCATACTGAATTATACTATCCAAAATCTTTACTCTGCTATACCACTGTACTAAGTAGCCTTAGGAATGAGTTCATATATCAGCCTACATTTCCAAGAGACTTCTAACTACTTTTTCTCTTGACTTTTCTTTGATCTCCCAGATGATTGTAACTGACATCTACAACCACCGTTTCCACCGGATCTTCGCCACCAACGAGAACCTCAGCAGCATCATGGAGAGAGATGATATCTACGTGTGAGTGTGGAGCTTGGCTGACAGGCATACTCTGTTATCTAAAGTTTGAAACAGCATTAGCATTTAGCCTGTCTTATCCAAACAGCTTTGCCTGCGTTGATAAATCTGTTGATTGTTTTGATTCTGTTACTGACAGTATTTGTGACTTCAGAGATTGAAAGCATGGAATCATCAGCTGTCCACCGCTTTAAATAACTTAATTTGCCGAGGACATAAATATTTGGGTTTCACTTTTCACTCTTGCTGCTAACACGTAGCATAATCCAGTGTGACTCCAAACCTGACCACACACACTTCTTCTCTCTGCAGATTCGAGTTGGCGGTGAACAGGGTGGAGGACACGGACCATGTGGTGATCCCAGTGCACCTGAGGGAGAAGTACAAGCAGTCGGGTTACAACCACACCAGCACGCCGCTGTTCGGGCAGCCCTTCCTCATCGCCGTCCCCAGAACCCTCAGCGAAGACAAACTCTACAACATGCTGCTCCTGCGCCTCTGGTGCGTCCATCAGTCTCTGTGTCGGAGCATATTGTCATTGTTGAATATTGACACCAGCCTAATACTTGTCAACCTTGATGGCAGCTAATAAGTTCGTCTTGTCTACACGCCTCTATGGCAGGCAATCAGAAGGCAGTTTGGAGAACTATAGAAAAGAAAGTCATTTAGCTTGTAGTAAAAACAGACAAATAATGGTTTTGTGTTTGCAGCCGGTTTGTGCGATCTTCAGTAGAGGAGGAGGAAGAGGATTGTGAAGAGACGCAGCCATCCAAACAACACACTGTCAATGGTAACGCCACTAATGGACTGCTAGAGGAGGGGTCGCCGAGTGAGTGCACGGACACCCACACCCACACACACACAGACACAGACACAGACACACACACACACACACACACACACACACACACACACACACACACACACACAGACACAGACATGTTACGATCAAATACTTTACCTGTAAAAGTTTTGACCTTCTGAAATGTCTCATTTTATTTGTCATTATTCTTTCGAAGCAGCCAAGGCGCTTTACAATGTTTTCTGTCCTTCCTCAGGCGAGATGGAGACAGACGAGCAGGACGACGAGTCCAGTCAGGACCAGGAGCTGCCCTCAGAGAACGACAACAGCCAGTCAGAGGACTCTGTGGGCGGGGACAACGAACTGGAGAACGGCATGGTCGGTCCACAGAACTCCACCAAAGGCCAGCAGACGGCCGGGCACAGCAGAAAGAGACTTTTTACATTCCAGTTCAATAACATGGGAAAAACGGACTTCTCCCTCATCAAGGAGGACACCAGGCAGATCCGCTTTGACGAGGGACACCTCCGACTCAGTGGTAGGGACCGGGGAATAAATGAAGAATCCGTTTTAGGAGGAAAATAGATCCTCACACAAATATGCAAAATATACTCCTCTTCTAGTATCCAATCATTTAAATTATGTATTATTTTTAGATGCTTTTATTCTAGCGTAATTGGAACTAGGTATTCACAGTTTTGAAATGGTGGATACTTCATTTTGCATGGATAATGAATTCATTTATAATTTAATCACAGCACAGAGAAGTAAATGAATCATTTTTTCATTCAAGCACCAGAATAAATGACCCTGTAGATACGCAGATAAAACAGACTGGATGGTGATGATGGTAAAATTAAAGATGACTCATGTGATCCGTGTTTCTACATTCTGTCCACCTTTTTACAGACCGCTCTTATCTCTCCTTGGACTGGGAACCAGAAATCAAGAAGAAGTACTTTGATGAGACCGCTGTCGAGGTAAAGCCAATATCACAAACTGCAGATGTTCTCTGATACAGACGTCCAACTTCACAGTATTAATACAGCCAGTTCACTTTTTTAGCACGTGTACCATCCAGTGTAGAACAAGTACAGCCTGCCATCATGTTACAAAATATGGCAACGCGACCTGGACAGGAGCAGCAGTCTTGTAATGGAAAGGTCACATCAGCCACCTCATCCTTAAAAAAGGGGGTTGAACCTCCACCTTGTTCACTGCAAGACGCGATGAAAAAGCACATCTGTTTGAGGTTAAAATGAAAATGTTGCACTGTTCTGTGCTCTGCCTCTTAGATTTTAATAACTTGTTTTTAATAACTCGTAATTGCAATAATTGATACATATAATGAAATAAGATGAAATTCTATGTGTGCAAGTAAACTGTAAATATCTATCCGTACCTGTCGTAGAAATGGTTTTAATTTGAATTAATTAATAATTAATTAGTCTTAATATGGCCTTAAGACACTTTATTAGTCCATATTTTAACTTTTAACTATTGTGTGTGCACAAAACTTGTTCTCTGTTTGGTTCTATTTTGGGATAGGGATGTAATCCATGTCCAGTGAGACACAACAGTGCTGTGAGAAGTGTTTCCTAACAGCTGTGTGTGTGTGTGTGTGTGTTTGTGTGTGCGTGACTGGGAGCAGGACTGTGACAAGCATGAGAGCATGGAGTACAAGCCTCAGAAGAAGGCTTTCTTCAAGCTGAAGGACTGCATCGAGCTGTTTACCACGAAGGAAAAGCTGGGAGCAGAGGACCCCTGGTGAGAAACAAACAAGTTACAAGCAGCCGGTGACACCCACCGGCTATCAGCCAACTGCTGCAACACATGGGGGTCAACTGCGTTTGCTAACATGAAACGCGCATCTGGTCTCGCAGGTACTGTCCAAACTGTAAGCAGCACCAGCAGGCCACTAAGAAGCTGGATCTGTGGTCTCTGCCGCCGGTCCTGGTAGTCCACTTGAAACGCTTCTCCTACAGCCGTTATATGAGGGATAAACTGGACTCCCTTGTTGATTTCCCACTCAGGTACACTCACACACACACACACACACACACACACACACACACACACTCTCACACACAGAGAAAAGGCAATAAATCACTGCAGCAGAACACTGCATTTTCAGCAAATTATCCATTGTTTTTGTTTTGCCATACCTGCAAATCAGCCTCCACAGTGTATATTTTGTTTACATTTTGACAAACACTGCGGATTGCTGGATGGTGTTATTGGATTGCAATGTTTGAAATATACAGCATGTATTTAAATGTGACACTAGGTCAAATTTTTGCTTCTGATTTCTTTTTTTCAACAAATTTCCATCAAAAAATAGTGAGATTTGCACATTATGAAAAGATATCTGATACCCTTACCAGATGTCAAAATACCATTAGTCTGTTAGTAGTTTCTAGTCTGTTTTTATCATTAAAACCACCAATAAAAACAGTTTAACAGCATTTTAAACAAAAACCAAACATACTCAGCAATGTGACTTCTGTTACTGTTAGCACTGCTATGTTTGCTATTAGTCCAAGTTATAAAGTACTTTTAATACCCTGAAATACCTCAGAAAGTTGCTATCTGTATAGAAGTAGAAGACCTGTATAGATTTTGGCATGAAACTGCATGCATACTGTATTGTTGTGTGCCTCCAACACAACGTTGAAGACTTATATATAAGCACTCTTTCACATATGCGTCTCACTCCTGCAGGGACCTGGACATGTCCGAGTTCCTGATCAACCCCAACGCCGGGCCCTGTCGCTATGACCTCATTGCTGTGTCCAACCACTACGGCGGGATGGGTGGAGGCCACTGTAAGATTCACCACACGCGCACACACACACACACACACTTCACTGAGCAGGATAAAGCCTCCTTTCTATTGTTGCTTTGTTGGGAGTTTATTCTACAGGTTCATGTTCATCTTCCCCTTTTATTCTAGCAATTTGTTCCTTTATGCACCAACACTTTGCAGCATAATCAAGAAACATGCTGTACAAATATAGGATTCATCATATGCCTGACACCCAGGGGTTGCAGCAGGCTAACAAGCTTGATGTTCACGTCAGTCACGACTGGTGTTTGTAGGTCCTTATCAAACAGAGCTTTGTTTCACTCTGAAGCTCACCACAGGCATTACAGCAGGGGTTTGCTGCATTTTGCATTGTTATTCTGTTATAATTGTAGCCAACCATATGCTTGTGTTATTGTACTAGTAGTGTTTTGTACATGCTTTTCACTGTAGTCACCAACAAGAGTTGTCAGGGACAGGACTGGGTGTCCTGTCCCTGTGTGTGGAAATGTATCAAGAAACAGTGACCATACTGTACTGTATTGAATTTTGGAATTGAAAATGCAGGAGCTCTAAGTACATGATACACACAGTACTTCTCCAAAGTCTAAGTATTTTATACTACAAACGGTGTGAGTACAGAGCAGCACACCTGTAAAGAGGGAAACCTGTACAGTATAATACAATATTCTTGTCTTTGAATCTCGCCCTGCCTCAGATACTGCTTACGCCAAGAACAAAGATGATGGGAAGTGGTACAACTTTGATGACAGCAGCGTGTCTCCTGCCAACGAAGATCAAATAGTGGTGAGCGTCCTCATTTGCAAAAGCCAGGCAGCAGTCCTACTGTATATTCATCATAGGCAGTTTTGCTGGACACAAACTAGAATGGTTCATTTCATCAAAGTATTGTTGTCTCTAATTGGGATTAAATATTACATTGCTAAACAGTGACTGTGCTGATGCTCCCAAAAAAGCACTAATAAGGTGCTGAGGACTCTCTTGTGGGGTTTTGTTGCTGGATAGTTTAGCGACAGTTCTTGATATACAGTAATTGGCACTTTATAAGTCAGCGATGGAAGCCGGAGAACCCACACTCAAACCATGTGGAGTCTCATTAAGATGTGTTGACGGCGGGGCGGTATTGAGAAAGGCTTTTACGCCTCACTCCCCACTGATGATTTCACTTGACATACATAAAATAAATGAAATTAAGTAAATTAATTTGTCATGTTTGCACAGCACAGTCACAGCTGATACTTTGAATGGCATGCTCTTGTAAGTAACAGACACCTTGTTTGGAAAATGTGTGAAGAGTCCATAGAAACAGTGAAGAAAAGGCTGAAAAATGCAGAATGTGGGTTGTTGTTGATGTGTGTACTTCTGACATCATTGTAAATACTCTGATCATTGATTGCCCTTGGCTGATCTAGCTAATTCAATATTTCATACTGAAAAAATGGCTTGCTATTTGTCATTATATATACTGCCTGACATAGGCTTTGACTTGAAAAAAATCTGATGATAGCATTTATGTTGTTGGCATAATAATGTGTGCTTGTGTTTAATATTCAATCAATTTTTATTAAGAGGTGTCTGCTTCCTGGACATGACTTGTGTTTCTCAGTCATAGTGCAGTTTTGCCAATCAGAAACTTGAGAGGAATTTAAAGGATAAGGCAGGTGATATATTTTTTCTAAAAGGCTAAATATTTAATATTTGTTTAACCTATTCGAATTTCAGAGGTGTTCCTACAGTACACCTCACCTCAGTGTCTTGGGAAAAATGTTTGCAAACACTAAGTCCTTGGGGTAAGCTGTAATTAATGCAGTAGAGAGCATCCTGTTGACTCATTATCAAAGGATTATAATAATTGCATGGTCATGTTATTAGAAGTGATGGTGTTTAAAAGTTAAAAACAAGTTAAAAAGGGAATCCTGCAGTGAGTTATTTGTGTAGCTGAGTAACTTTGTTCATTGTCGCCTTCCTTTCAGTCCAAAGCGGGCTATGTGCTGTTCTACCAGCGCCAGGACACGGTGAAAGGCACAGGCTACTTCGCTCTCGACCGCGAGGAGAGGAGGAGGATGAGGAAGAGGAGGAAGGAGAAGAGGAAGAGAACGAAGGCGAGGAGAGGCAGGAGAGAAAGGCCGCCTCATCTGCTCAGGGCGCCTCGTCCTCCGCCGGGGCCGCCGCTGCCGCCGCCGCCACCGCTGCTGCTGCTCTGAGCGACGAGGAGGACCTGAACGAGAACCGGCGCAATAAGAACGACAACGAGCAGGAAGAGGAGGAGGAGGAGGAGGAGGAAGACGAGGAGGAAGACGAGGAGGGGGAGCGGGCGCCCAATCGAGACGTCACCATGAAAACCAACTGAGACAAACGAGGACAGGAATAAATGGAGAGAGAGACTAGGATCTTTCCATCCAAAGCCATATGGACACACAGCATGGCAGCGGGCACCACCAGTCCCCACCCAGCGGCTTGGACTCGGCCGCTCGACAGGCGGAGCCACTGCGGGGATGACGGCTGTTAGGTCAGGGAGCTGCCGTGGTACGCAACTCTAAGAAATCAGGGCCCTCCTCTGTGGTTGGATCACTGTGTGTGTGTGTGTGTGTGAGTGTGTCGCTACGTCCATTCGTTTAGGAAAAGACTCACTGAACGTCATTGAGGACTGATTTCGAGGCTCCACAGTACTTTGGTGTAGCGCTCCGAATCGCCCTCTGCTTTTTGTGTTCCTTTGCTGTTTTTTTTATATATATATATTTTTGAGAGCAATGCAT
>VMKM01000036.1:600000-870000 GCA_008360985.2 Macquaria ambigua | reverse complement strand
AAGGAACTGACATAAGTTTTTATCTAGATAGTCTTCTTTTGGAATTTGGAGAATTAACTTAATTTGTAAATACTATTCAGTGCACTAGAATTCACCTTTGGACCTATATACATAATTGGTGGAACTTAAGACAAGTTTAGGGAGTGTACAAAGATTATTGGGGGGGAGGGGCGAATGTGTCCAATAAAGTGACAATAACAGCTCTTGGCTGGAATATTCTGTAAAAAGGAGGCATTGTTTTGTTATGTCATTATTTTGGCACTTGCTAATCCCACTGCTATTGTGTGATTCGGTGGCTATGAGGAAATTAATTCATTAACGTGTTCGGGTCTAAATTGGAGTACACCATCTTAAATTATTTGAGCACTTTTAGTTACTAATGACAAACTGAATTGTATGAATCAATAGTGTTACACTTGTATGATACAATGTGGGGAAGGTTAAAATATTAATAAAACGGGAGGGCCTTGTTTTAAAAAGTTAAACATCATGTTCAGCCCTCCTCACCACCTCAATCATTTTCGTACGGTCCCTTTGAAGGTATGTGGTTTTGGATAAAGGTAGTCATCAAATGTTGTCAACCTAAGCTGGCCTTAGTAGTAAATAAACCTAACGATTTAAGTTGTACCAGTTAGTACTACAGTACAAAGTAATGGGGACATTTATCTGTTTCTCTTTGCATTTCCTCTGTGATTAATGTAGATACAATACAGGAAATCAATTTGGGATAATGGCTTTTACCCGGGTTAACCTCATCATCATTAAGAACTGTGTCTGTATTATTGTGCACGTTCAGTCCAAAGCACACTGTACAAATCGACCCTGTCCTGTCAGTGTGTTTCCTGTAAAGTGTTTGAGATTCAGCGAGCACTCTATACTTCCACTAATGAATCCCTCTGCTGTCCACTCTCAAAGTCTAACTCATCTTTTGGAGGCCAGTTGACCCTGTTTGTTAGTTTTTGCTTTCCCACAAGCAGAACCCAGGGAATAGAAACAGCAACAATATTGATTAGCTCTTCTGCACTTGTGTCTTGGTTCATGCTCCTTCAGATTGGTTTGGTCTGGTAACTGATTTGGACTGTAGGCGGAAACATTTGGGGGCCTATTTGGGCGCTTGCATATTTAGCTTAAGTTTACTTGACATTCAATTCTTCCTTTTATAATGACACAAACTACATTTTTTACATTGATCTTTAACATTTATTTTCTTTTTTTTTTCATTTCTGGAAAAGAAACACTGAAGGTAAACATAGCGATTTCCCCCAACGTCAGAGTTGCACAAGGAAACATTAAAAAATGTCTTTTTGACTTCATAAGTTATCTTTTTGTTATACAAAATTTACATTTCACATTCACAAAAGGAGAGGTTGAGGGTAGCACAATGGTCACTTAAAAATGGTTCCCCACGGGCTTCAAATACCTCTTTGCTACAGAAAAAAACTCCCAGTTTTTCTCATTTTCCCATAACTAACCTTATAGTCTAAGGTAGAAAAAAACGGCAGTGCCTAATTTCACAATACAGCAACTTCAAAAAGGGAAACCTACAGTTGGGTTGAAGGGACAAAGTAAACCTTCAAGTCTAAGAGTTTCCCGAACACACCAATCCACTCCCATGTATTTACAAATGTAGTGGAACTAATAAACCACCTTGGAGGACTCCTTGCCTTTGTAAAATCACTCTTAACAGCTCGTCCACTTTAACTACACATGATAATTGAACCTGAGTTGATGTGCAGCAGTTGGGTGGCACAATGGGATGACAAAAATAAATCATATATTCATTCTTTGACATTCATCTAAGAGAAAAAGGCTTAATGACAGGTATATGGATGAACATTCAACACATATTCGGATGCCCTGACGTTGTCGTAACATGTCCACAGTTCAAAACATTCACTCTCTATGTCGGATGAAGTCTGGTTGTTTGAAACCGCTCTGCTGAACTGGGAAGCACGCTAAGACAATGCCTTGGTGGTGGCAGGACAGTTTTAACTCAAAAAAGTACAATAAATGTTAAAAAAAACAGACATTCAATATATTAAATAGAGAACAAGTTTAAAAAAAAACTTGGTAACTGTCAAATAACTTATTTGATGGAATAACAGATACAGCAGCAAATAATAATGACAGGTATAACAATACATCAGTTTGAAATTAAATATTTCTTTCATGGAATGTACAGAAGGAAAAAATGCACCATATGAACTTCAGGCAAATGTAAATGACTGCTGCTTGGAGGAATGTAAATAATTGTCAACTGCAAAAAAGTCCAAGCTAAGATGATAAATAGCCCATGCAACACAACGGCATATATCATGTGACGTAAAGCAAAAGTTCCAACATTTTGGGAAATGCGCTTATTCGCTTTCTGGCAGTGAGTTAGATGAGAAGACTGACATCACTTTCCCGTCTGTACATTAAATATGAAGCTAATGCCAGGAGACAGTTAGCTTATCTTAGCATAAAGACCGGAAACAGGGAAACAGCTAGCCTGGCTAGTCCAGTTGTTACAGAACCTGTGCCTACCAGCACCTCTAAAACTCACTTAATTAAATGTAATAACAGCAATTTGCTGTTTTACTGGGGTTAACTTATGTGCCGTTATGTCCCTCGTAAAACATTAAATTGTTGTTTTTACACTTCTGTTTTTGTACAGATTAAACAAACAAAATATAATTAGTGAACTAGAGGTGATGGTAGGGGATGTTACCTTTGGACAGAGCCAAGCTAGCTCTTTCCCCTTCTCTCCAGTCTTAATGCTAAGCTAGGCTAAGCTACCTACTAGCTGTAGCTTCGCATTTACTGTAGAGAAATGAGAGTGGTATCAATCCTCTCATGTAACTCTCCGCCAGAAAGCAAGTAAGTGTATACAGTCCCAAAATGTCGAACTATTTGTCTAACAATGGCTTCCTCATCCTGGCACTATCTCCAAATGAACTTCTTTGGATTCGGTCAATCGCATGTACGCCCTGTTTTAGGAAATAAGGAGACATCTTCTCACTTTACAGTCAAGCCTAAAGTAAACCAGTGCTACTCCAAAACTCTACATATCCACTACTGAGAGAAAAAAAATCATAAAACTTTAAGCTATCACTGTTTATTTTGTCAGTCAAGGACTTAACCATTAAAACATGCAGTTTTTTATGCGGTCAATTGTTTTCAAAAATGATGAAGTTTTGTATTGATCCTCTGAAGTCTAAGTTTCTCCTTCCCCGAGACTACTTCTCACCTCCTGCATCTTAACCCAATGTAGCTGGCTGAGGAGTGTAGTCTGTATGAATGCAGAATAATAATGTAGGGAAGGGGTGAAAAAAAAAAACATGCACATCAGTTTGCAGTCTGACACTGTTTTCAGACAAACTGAACTATTCATAGTCGCCTTTCTTTTTGAAATCCACTCAACAAGACGAAAAAAAGTGCAAAAAACCCATGATTTGTTTTTGTGTCTAGCCATTAGCATTTTTGTTTCATTTCATTCCCGTCCTTCACAGTAAATCGTACCCTTAGCTCTTATGCTAAAATGTCTGGGATGCTAATAACTCTAGAGGAAAAACAACCTTCTAAATATATGCATGGTCTATGCACATTTACAAACAAATAACATCATCACTAACTCTTTGATACATTACAGAAATACAAATTCATTCCATATAAAAACAAACAGCAGTGTAAATTGCACCATCGCTCATATTCCCAGGCCTACAATATGTCACTGCATGCACTGACACACAGTCAATTCACTACATCCAAACATAGCACATTGCTACTCCCAAACCTGTCCCTCTAAAGACAAATGTGATCTGTATCAAGCATCTAAAGCTTATGAAACATGCAAAACATGTTAAAGCAAAAGAAAGCCTTCAGTTTCTTTGTCTGTGAAACTTTTGTTCACCTTGATTTTGATTGTATTCCATGATTTCTTTTAAAATTACAATTATAAATTTAATTTAATCCTCCCTGCTGCAGGGAATATTTGCCTCTTCATCATTTCATCTATCATAGCTCCTTGGTTAATGATGTGGGTCAGCCTAAAGTGCGAGTACACTGATGTACACAAGTCATCTAAAGTCTTATGAGGTTACTTTTCACTTCTTTAAAAACTAGCGCATTTAGCTAAGTGTGAAAGGGATTTCTTGAAAAACTCAATTTCCACAAATTCCAAGTTTCCCAGTGTTGGGTTTAGCTTATATAAAATATTTCCTTAAAGGAATTGGTTGACATTTTGGGAAACAAGCTAATTCGCTTTCTTGGCAAGAGTTAGATGAGAAGATTGATGCCACTTTCATATCTGTGCATTAAATAGGAAGCTACAGCCAGGAGACGTTAGCTTACAGTAGGTTAGCTTAAAAGTTACTGCTCCCAGCAAAGAAATAGCTAAGTATATAGTCCCCGTAAAATCACAACATGTTGTTTTTACACTTTGGTTTTTGTACAGATAAAACAGACATATCACCTGTTAATTAGTGAACTCTCTGCTGGTAGGCAGATTTTGTTATCTTAGGACAGATTTTTCTGCCCCCCTTTTCCAATCTTTATGTTAAGCTAAGCTAACCGGCTGCTGTCTGTAACTTCATATTTATCGTACAGACATGGGAGTGGTATTAATCTTCTATATGTTCTTTTATTAAACATAGGAGATATAATGTGTTAATTTAGAAGTTTTAGAGAGCTTTTTCACTTTTGGACAGAGCCAAGCTAGTCATTTCCCCCTGCTTCCAGTCTTTAGCTAAGCTAAGCTAATGGTCTCCTGGCTGTAGCCTCATATTTAACGCACAGATATGAGAGTGGTATTGATCTCCTCATCTAACTCTCAGCAAAAAAGCTAATAATTGTGTTTCCCTAAATGTTAAAGCATGGATGTTTCATGAACTGACGTGGGTTATTAAAGACCCATGTCAGTTCAGCCAAGATGAAACACAATAACCATGACTGCTAATGACCAACTAACTGCAACTAAACACAAACTCACTGATTGATTTCTCAGGAACATTTTTCAATTTTAAGAAAAAAAATGTCTGTGCAAATGTTAAATGACTGAGCAATTTTCATATCAAATTTTGAACCATATCATACCATACTATGTCCCAGATGTTGATCCATATGGGCTCAAGAGTTCTCACTCCACAGGAAAACTGATTCCTGATCTGCCTCGCTACTATGAGGTTGTTAACTTCAGGTCCGTGTCTCTTTTTATCTACGTCCACATTGGTCAGTTGTGCACTTTCTCAGAAACATGAAAACTGATTGCACGCAAAACAGCGCCAACACCACTATCGATGCTCTTACCAATTGAAAGCCTCCGAAATGACAACATGATGCTCAGAATGGGAGCAGCAATGCCAAAATCTCGTCTCTGCAATCAGTCTGTAATCTGAAAAGAAATCGGGAAGCAGTTCTTCAGCAAGTGAATCCTTCAAGGCCACACTGTGGCAAAACAGAAAACGCAGCTGACCTGTCAGCTTGGTCCATGGTCACGAGACAAAGGAGGTATTTTTTTTTTTATAAACAAATTGACTGTACAGTATAGGAGAAGAGGGGAGGACTGAAAGAGAAAGAAGAGGAGGAGCCAAGTGTTGTACAGCACTGCTAGAGAGGTAAGAACAACAGAAAGAAAGAGGTCTTTTCTTCACTTTGGCAAGAGCATTGTCTATTTCAGCTTTCACATCTCTGCAGAAGTTCTGGGGAAGTCAACCTCCATATGGCGCTGCCTTCACTAACAACAGTCAAGATTTTCCCTCCATCACTTTTATCAACTTTAAACATGCCAAATCAATTCTTGACAAATTATATTCATGACACAAATTAAATTAAATTAAATTAACATGTCAAAATGTTCATGTTGGAGTTTTTCCAACTTTTGAGGCTTTAAAAAATAAACTAGTTCCCCTGAGCAGCCAGATTTGGTGGCTGACCAATTCTGAACTCCTATAGAGATATGAAACACCAACAAATCTAAATATCCAAATATTAGAATATCACATCCTTGATCTAAGGAAGAAAAGAAATGTGCAAACGGCACTGACGAAACTGAAAGGAGATTCTCAGTTCAGGACTAATCAATCCTGTTGGTTTTAGAGCCTTCGTGCCCTTCAGATCCTTGAACCGCAGCATCTCTCTCGGGCTCCTCAGGGCTGACGGTTGCCGTACATCAGCGGTATGATGAAGGCTGAGATGTCATCTCCGGAGCCCAGGCGCTCATTGGTGATCCTCCAGCCTCGGTCCCTCAGCACGCCACGCGCTCGCATCACCAGGTCTTGTGCTGCCATTGTATACCTGGACAACAGAAGATACAAGAATAAAGCAATAATCCACAGCATGTAGGGCCCTTCCACTGAATTTAGTTATTTTTATGCCGTGTGAAACATGACGCCAACTATTGATTTTTTTGGGGTGAATTCAATATTTTGTCATTGTACTGTCCCTTTATATTATTTGCCATTTTGCCTCAAAATATCGTCTTAAGGCTTTACAAGATGAAAACATATTGGACCTCCTCTGCACTGGTGAGACAAAAGTTCTATTTTTGACTTTATTCACAGATCTATCATTATATTATAAAGTGTGAAAATTATGAGGGGAACTGGCCAAGGGTGTAATTTAATCTTGAAAGGGAAACAATGCCTTTAACAATGCGTTAAATAAAATATGCAACACAGTGGCACAATTTGCAGCACAACAGTTTAACATTCAGGTATAATGAAAAACAAAAACACTTGACATTTACTGGGAAACTGGAAGCACCAGCCACCAGCCTTCACGTGTACACAACAAACGTATAATTAAAGAGAAAGAAAGAAGCAAAAAAAAAAGAAAATGAGACAGCAAAAGGATAAAAAGCAGCAGACCTGTGCAGGTCATCAGGGTCACAGTTGGCTAGGAATGTGGTGACGGCTTCGGCTACTTCCTGGTTGGAGAGGACGTCCCAGAGGCCGTCGGTTCCCATTACCAGAACATCATCAGCCCCGTGCTCATATTGCATCAGGTTATATACCTTAACCTGCATGTCAAAACACAACACATGAAGGGTTTCATTAAAACACTCTTTGTCAATTGACATCATGATGCTTCAGATCTTAAAAACTGAAGTGAAACAAAATTACTTTGGTACATTTTTATCACTTAATTTACCTCCTTGCCTGGTATAACTTAGCTGCTGTATTCGCCACTAAAGGTCAGGAGTGTTTTACCCTCTTCCCTTTTATCTTTAATTACTGAAAAACAAGGCAGAGTCTACAGCCATGCTAGGGGCTCTGTGAGGCTGTGTTTTGAGGTAACATCATGCTAATATGCTCACAATGACAATGCTAACATGCTAGCAGGTATAATGTTTACCATGTATGTTCACCATCTTGGTTTAGCATGTTAGCATGCTAACATTTGCTAATTAGCACTAAACACAAATTACAGATGAGGCAGATGGGAATGTCATTAGTTTTGAAGGTATTCCAAGTATTGGAAAAAAATCACTTGTGCTCAAAGTGCAAACAATGCTCTTCCATTGTGGTGTCATTCAGATTCTGTTATTGAATTCACAAATGTATTTTTCTATTTTAATTTAAGGTGACATGTTTTATGACCTTCTGCATTGTTTTTTACCTCACTTGTCTCACAAATAGCTTATTTTGATATTTTCTGTGTAATTAGCATGGTTTTACTACTCTGCTTTTACATATGCAACAAAAAATAAGTGAAACTAAACTAATTTTAGTCAAACAAGAAGCCAATAGCTGGCATTAATGCCAACAACTAGACTGGTAGCATCAAATGTTGGTGGTTGTCAGCTCAGACCCTGGAACAATGACATCAGAACTCAAAATAATAGTTATACCAAAGTGAAAGATTTCTTTAAGTGGCTGGCAAGATCAAGTAGCTCAAGTTTCTCAGCCATATTGAAATCTATACTGACCTAGCCCTCCGAAAGCACAGTGCATGGCATTTTCACAACTTAATGAATTCAATGCAGTTTTCATTCACTGAGAGCATCTCAAGAAACCACTTGAGAGACTCTGGTGAGAGGTAAAAGCTGTGTTTGTGAGAGAGAAAGAAAGAGACACAGACGGAGACACAGAGTGCTGAGAGGAGTTAAGTCTTCCATGTGAACCTGGTATGAACCCGGGTATTAATGAATTAAAGATCAAGCAGAGAGCTGTGGGAGGAAAAAATGCAAAACTCTTTAAGACAAACCTACATCAGAAGATGAAAGTGCTTTGAAACCAGCACCAGACAGTCAGACAGGTGAGCTCAAGTTCTCATGCAGCAGAGGACCTTGTTCAGACAGAAATGCAGCAAAGTGCTCCCTCCAGTGACTCCAGTGTAGTGCAGATATGACAGGGGTAGAAGCAGGGTAAGCCATGTGACGGACTTATCCTTTCATATAGGACATAATTAATGAGACATAACAAGGTGAGGAATGAGGCTGGCAAGAAGAACTAGAATGAATGGTGGAAAGAAAAGAAACATCTGCAACATCTGATCAGGATCGTTGAGAAGTTGGCTTTTTGAGATTGTAACTGTACCAGCTACAGGAAACAGCCCCAGTCTGAAGGTTAAATGGTTTAAAGCGATAGATGCTGACATGTCAGTCCACAATCCCTCGTGTCTGGAAAGCCTAGCATGACAAAATGAAACACAGGCCAACCGCAGACGTAAGCTGATATCTACTGTATTTCTTCATGTGCTCCTGACTGGTATGAGCACCAGAGAAAGGACAAGTCCATTATGTTTTGCCTAAGTTATAGAGACTGGAATAAAAAAGGGAGGAAGATAAAATAAAAGAAAATCTACCAGGATTGGCTCCTCCACAGCAAACCTTGGTCAAAATGATAATATGAAGTATTTCCTGAGAGCATCTATAATATGCAGGTGCAAAAAAGATTACTCTTTAAAATCTTAAATATTAGACTTAAAGCAATAATTCATCATTTTAAGAAATACGCTTGTTTTCTTGCTGAGAGTTGGAAGATTGATACCACTCACATCTGTACGGTAAATTTGCAACTGGAGCCAGCAACCAGTTAACTTAGCTTAGCATAAAGACTGGAAACGGGGAGACAGCTAGCCTGGCGAGATATAGCGTGTTAATTAGTGAGCTTTAGAGGTGCTGGTAGGCAGATCTGGTTACCTTTTGACCGAGACACGCTAGCTGTTTCCAGTCTTTATGCTAAGCTAAGCTAACCAGTTGCTGGCTCCAGCTACATATTTGCCATACAGATGTGAGGGTGGTATCAATCTTCTCATCTGACCCTCGGCAAGAAAAGAATAAGCATATTTCCCAAAATGTAGTATTATTTCTTTAACTGTAACTTTAAATAATACAATACTCCAACAGCCAACATATGAAATTTAAATGGGTCCGTGTCTGTGTTTGATTGACAGCAGCTGGCAGGCTGCCAGAGTGCCGGTGTTACACCATAGTGAGCGAGAGACAAAGTAAACAAACCTGCGCTGTAGCCTACATGTCACAGGGAGACAGCGTGTCGTTAGCGGTGTTTAAGAGTAAGCCAGCATCTAACCGGACCCATGTGACATTTGCAGGTACGTTTACATGCCATTAAATGTGCTGCAGCTGAGCAGCTAATGAGCTAGCTAGCCTGCAAAGTGATGTTAGCGGTGCACTTTTCCCCGGTGGATGTTTGTTTGGTCGCTCGTTCAACCAGCTACGGTGCAGGACAAGACGTGTGTTCATGTTTGTACACTAGATAAGAAGGAGACCTCAGCAGGAAAGCTAATGTGGTTGTTGTTCAGAGTCTGTGGCTTTTAACGCTGATGTTACTGCTTTATGCAAAGATTTGATTGGGTGTTTTCGAAATAAGGTCTCATCTATGTGAACAGGTACCTAACAGTATTCCGTCGAATTAATGCAAAACTAAGGGGCGCCATCATAAAACCAAAAAATAACAAATTTCTCCCTTGTGGTTTCTGATTTAGTTGCCCAAGTTGAACACAAGACAAGTGAGTTACAGAGCAGCAGACAAAAAAAGAAAAAAGCAATTTAATTTCAGTTGGACTTTAAGCTTCCTTATTAAATCATCAGTGACTGAATGTGTGTTGGCAGGCTATTTGCAGTGCTGGCTCTTACCTCAGGGCAACAGGAAAGGAACGGTTTGATGTAGATGTTGGAGTCATGAACTTTGAGGTCATGGTCACCGAGCCCACGGGTTACACCGATGGTGGCCAACACCCGTGCCTGTAAAACACAGACTGGTTTAGTTTCGGTTTCTTATCATTTTTATTTTTATAGAACACATTTTTGTCAGAGTTTTTTTTTTTTTTTTAAATTCTGGTTGTTTGTCAGTTTGCTAATGATGAACATATGGATGTCAACATGGTGCCATATTGACTGACAGTAACCACGATGGCAGTGTTTCACCCTGTTACCTCCCAGTCAGAATTTACAACATAAGTGGGCGGTGGAGCTGGTAATTCCTCACGGTGCAGTTGCGATATATAGCTTTTAGAAAAATGTATTTGGTGGTGTATTAAACAAACATCACAATATGTGACACTGTTCAGAGGTCTGTTAACTCAGTGTTATTTTTCTATTCCTTTAATTATGAAATTCTTTTTCAATATTCTTCCACTCTTTAATCCCTGTGTGGAAACTCTTCATTTTGTCTGTTCTTTGAATCAACAATGGCGCTGTGTGGCGGTCAGATGCTGGTTTCCCTCTCTGATGGAGACTCTCGTTATGTCTCTCTTTTGCATCAAACTGAACGGATTGAAAATGTAAAACATAGTGACACGACTGAGAATTTGAAGCGTTTCGTGCAATTTATTTTGGTGGAGTGTTTTCCAGTTTTCGGTCTCTTCTTCTTCTCATCTCTCCCCCTGCTGTCCCAGTGGGAATTAACTTCACTTCTCAGAGAGACGACTGTCATCTCCCGAGTGGTGTGTGTCTGTCTGAATGTCCGTGTGTGTTAGATGTAGCTACTGGAGTGAAACAGATGGACCGTCTGCTCTCTCTTCTAGCGAGGGTGTACATTGACACACACACACATACGCACAGTGTGTTACTCACACATCAGAGACCAAGTGTTCGCCCACTCTCTGGGTGGCTGGCAGGCATGTAGTGTGTGTGTGTGTGTGTGTGTGTGTGTGTGTGTGTGTGTGTGTGTGTGTGTGTGTGTGTCAGATTGACAATGTTAGAGCGAGTGATTTTCTCTGCAGTTCTGAATTTTAGAGTAGACATACAGGGCTTGGAGTAGACACACACTCTTACCTTTTTCCCTTCCCCATATATTAGTGGAAACTTGAGATCTTCATCCTCAATGGTCTTGTATGCCCTGTGTTTGAGAAAAGAAAAGAAAAGAAAAGCAGAGCAAGACGGTGAATGAATCTTTTCTTTTTTTCTGCCTGACACATGCATTCTCACACGAATAATATAGACACACTTATATAGTGTATAAAAAAGAAAGTGGAGTGAGAAGAGCAAAAAGGAGACCTTTTAGATCTCTCTTAATTATATTATCTTAAATGCTTTCCCTGTGTCACATTGGCCCTGGGAGCCATTTTGGCTTCACAACAGATCCAGTCAGGCGCATCATTACTCATCCAGATGTAACATAACCAACAGCTTCTGCCACCAGCCCTTGAGCAAGGCACTAACTACTATGAGACTGACGCTTTGTAGTCAAATCAAATAAAAATAAAAATATGCAATAATAACACCATCTGGGCCCTTTTGTCTCTTATTCACCATCTCAACACGTGTGATGTGGAAAAACTTGTACCTCTGGTCGATCTTCACTTTGATGAATAGAAGAATAAACTCGATGAGTTGTTCTTACTTGAATATATGAGTTTATTACAACACAAATCTGACGCCAGAGAAGATCTTGGTACAGCTTGTACACACGGACACAGTCAAATACCAAAAACTTAAAGTAACATTACATTCGCTCAGCTTTATACAGTACGTCCCATGTCACCTAGAATCACGTATAATAAGGCAAACAATGTGGGTAACTCTCTGTCTGTACCATTCCTCCTCCTTGACTATCCAAGGAGTCTGGAACATAACAAGGTCTCATCTCAGTAACTCCGGGCCCCCAAAGCCATAATAAAGCATTCTAAGCTTGAAGGACTGTGTGAAGCCTCCAAGATTAACCACTATGCCCCATCATAAATTAAACATTCCCTCATATCCATAAATTTCTACCACAACCCGGAAGGGAAACTCAATTCCAAACCTAATTATTAATCTCATTCTCTAATATAAATACAAACACAATGATCATTCTCTGATTTATCTTTTAAATTATACATTTAAACGCTCATTAAAGCTGCACTAGTCAATATTTCTATATAAGCAATGGATCAAATGACTATGTGATTTGAAAGAGTGCAGTCGTAGTGACAACTATCATCACCTGACTTTGCAGTTCCCCTCAGCTCTATGAAGTGTTGAGCGTCTTTAAGCTCATTGTTTTGGTTTTAAGACCCACAACCGTTTTGGTTCACTCTCACCACTCTCATCCACCCCATTTCCAGCTGAAACAGGCTACTGATAAACCAACTGTACACTACCTGCCCAGCACCAAACTGCAGACAGACAAAGTTGGCAACTAGCTGGTGAACATAGTGGAGCATTCAGCAGCTAATGAGCCAGATATTTCCCTTAAAGTTGGTGGAGACCAAAACAGAGCTTAAAGGAGAGTGAATACTGGACTTACATTGAATGTTAATGTTACTCTGTCTGCTAGATGTGTAAATAAGTAAATGTTAACATGTTAGCTATGTCAACTTTATAAGGTAATAATATGTCAGTGTTTACAGCTTGTTCTGCTGCCCCAAGTGGCCAAAAATGTCTTCTGTGGCTGCTTTAAGTTCATAAATAAATGTAAAATGTAGTTTTCCTTGTGCTGTCTTACATCGTTAAAGGTGTACTCCAGTGATTTAGTATTGCACGTTCATTAAATTGGGGGGACTTGCCAGAGTACATTTTTAAAAAAGAATGGTCAAAATTTGTGCACAGGGGCTGAGATATCCTGACTTTTAGTCCCTAGTATGGGACGAGCTCCAAAAAATACACTTCCCATAATCCTCCCTGTCTGGTAAATGCCCACATCTTTCAAACTCCACACCGCAGTTTGTAATGCCTCCCCGTTTGTTCTTGCTCTTGCTCAACCCTTGTTAATAAACATATAGGTGGGAAACAAAGCCACTGCCATCCTTCTTGTAGGTTTTGATTCTGTGTCTCATTGCAAGAGTGTCTCTCTGGGGTGCAATAACAAGTGTTCTTGCCACTGAAAAATTTAGCGAGAGAAAGTGAGCAAGCAAACACAAGCAAAAGCAAAAAATGAATTCAGAAGTGCACAAATGGAAGCAGAAGATCTGAAAACACACTTAGACATGGAGCTTTGATGTCAGACTGAAAGACTCAACGCCTGACGCTGATGTACTTAAACTAGCTAGATTAGACTTGGCAGAATATCAACTTCAAACGGCTTCATATCTGACCAGGGTTTGCTCCGTCTGTCAGTCTGTGTCTCTCTCTCTCTGTCCATTTGTCTGTCTCAAAACCGAGTGTACTTTTCCCTTTTTCCTCTTTGCCTTTATGCTGAAGAGCTAGAGATACAACTTCTTCATCCATCAGTTGTACACCTCTGGTAGAGAGAGAGAGACAACTGTCAGTCACACACTACACTAAGTTATATTCTCACTGTATATATCTGGAATGTCAAGGGCCAAACATTCGCCATTTACAGTTTTACAGCTCGTCTCTGTTTTGTATTTTAACATCTTTGGATTTTGGACTGTTGGTTGGACAAAACAAGCAATGTGAACACATCACCTAGGGCTCTGAGAAATTCTGATGAGCAGTTTGGCCCTTGAGGAGCTCCTTAATGAACACTGCCTTGCTCAAGGGCACCTCAGAAGTAGCTGCTTGCAGTAAACAAACCACAGTAGCCAAAAGCAGAGTCATTACTCATCTCTTGGCTTTCTGAAATCCCTCAAAATGATTCCCCAGCTGCCTTGGTTTGTGACCCAGGCTAATCTTTAAGCTGAGGGAATCTGAAGTTTGAACTAGACACACACACACACACACACACACACACACACACACACACACACACACACACACACACACACACACACACACACACACACACACACACACACACACACACACACACACACACAGCAGTCTATATCAGCATACCATGTCAACATAGCCTAAATAAAGAGTGTAAGAGAGTCTGATGGATAGTCGAGATGTAGGGATAGGTGTTGAACCTCACTTCTTTATCGAATAATGTCAAGTACCGAAAGTTGGCATTGAATGCCTGTTCACATTCATAATATTACTTATTACTTGATCAGAGTTTCTAATCTAATTTATGCAAATTTACCGCATGTTTTTGTTTGGACAAGATTGATTTAACATTTCAGAATTTTGGCTTCTTTTGTTAAATGAAAAAAGGTTTTGTAGAAAAAAACATGTTTAAAGCTGCTATAATCAATAATTCTACATTACTAATAGATCAAATTACTATGTGGAACGTAAAAGGAGTTGGTCGTAGTGACAAACCCACAGAGAATTATCACCCAACTCTACAGTTCCCCTCAGCTCTACAGAGCATTTTAGCATCTTTCAGCTCATTGTTTTGGTTTTAAAGCAACTTTAATGTTTTGGTTCACTCTCATCGCTCTCATCAGTGTCATTTCAAGCCACAGTAAGCAGCAGTTGTTAGTGAAAAAGCTCTGATAAACCCACTGTATGCCACCTGGTCAGCACCAAACTGCAGACAGACTAAGTTAGCAGCTAGCTAGTGAACATAGTGTAGCGTGTAGCAGCCAAAGAGTGAATACTGGACTCACATTCATCAGGTGTTCACAAATGCAACTACAAACGAAAGCTAATAACATTCAGTATCCGCAGCATGTGTAAACAAGCGACTGTTGCTAACAAGTTTGCTAGCTTAAAAAGTGATAATATGTCTGTTTACGGCTCAAACTCAATTAATGCAGGTTTAAAGGTATAAAAAATATATTGTTTTTTAATAAATTATAAACAACACCCAGACCTCTGAGATTTTGACAAATTATAAAAAATGACTCCAAATTACTTCCTTGCTTGGATGTGAAGAGAAGCCTAACAGTAGTCCACGCAGTGGCACATCCTGCCTGGCACATTTCTGCTCTTGAGGGGTGGTCTTATGGTGAAATATACATCACACATCACACGCACACAGTGCTATATGTGCCTCTCTGTGTGTCAGTGAGTGAGAGTGAGAGTGTCAGTAAAAGCACATCTCATTACTGGCTTCCACTGCAGCCACAGTCAAACAGCATGGTGCCTTGCACATACTGTACTGCCGCACATACAGGACCATCCCTGCTGTATCATTATATCCTATCAGGTTAGGCTGCTCCCTCATTAGCTCTCTGCAGGTCTCTTCAGCTCTCACTGTATAGAAGAGTGCAAGTAGCAGTAAAGGAGGGAATGGGAGGGAGAGAAGCAGAGATTCAGACTAATGAAATCTTTTTCAGATTATTGTTTCGTTTAAGGTGGATGCAGCTGGAGAGGGCTGGAGTTTGCGAACCCAGAACATCAGCAGGTTTCATTTCACATCATCTTAGGCACACATATTTGAGAATGCAGGGGTCTTTGTCTGCTCAGTGAAAATAGTGTGTAAAAGAGAAAATGACAAAGACGGGGGGAAGACTCACCACCCGTTCATGGTGAAGTCTCTGTAGAGCATCCTCTTGCCCACCTCCTTCCTCTGAACTCTCCGGGGAAATTCCAGGTGCGTGAACTCATTTCCTAACAGGTGAGGCTGCATGAAACCCTGGAGGACAGACAATGATGATCCTCGAGTCAGTCAAGCAGATAAATGTGTGGCAGATTTGCAGATCAAATGAAAGTCATCTTCCATCACTTCAGTTTTTTTTTGTCCAGTGTCCCTTCACTCTGTAAGAGCCTGACTCATACAGGAATTTTGAGGCTCATAATATTTGACATTGTATATGCATACGTACATATGCATACATATATGCCGACACCGATGATCGGTGATAAGAAAAAATGGGTCGATTATATCGGCCATGCCAATATATTAGTCAGGCTCCACCTCACTCTTTCTTAATATATGACATGTATATAGATATCTGTGCAGGCAGTATATACAGAAAGAAAGCATTTGGCAGAGAGCTTCTAACTAAAGAGGCAACAGTTTATCCAAAAAAGTCTTTGAGACATTTATTCATGAAATCAAAAGGAAACATGGAAGTGCAAAAATATGAGTCACTGCTTACTGCCACTGACTATAAAAAAGGTCAATCACAGCCAGCTATTCTCAGCTGACAAGCTGGTTGAGCTGTTGCACAGCTCTATAGGAAATTGATGGACTTCAAATGCCTTGCTGATTGCGTTGCTTGTTGTGTGAAAACAGTGAGAAACTGGCCGGCACTGTTTCTCTGGTAAACAAAATACAGTCCAGGTGCTGTGGCTCTCCAGTTTGCTGACTGTGTGTACAGAGAGTGTCGTTTCAGGTAGGCTAACATGGCTTTGTGTGACTAACCTTATTACATACATTTGTCAAGTGTCACATTACACTTCGGACTAAAGCCTAGATGTCGTGCAGAGTTTTCTTACCAGGAACTGGAGTCGCTGTCGTTCTGATTCTGGTGTGAACTCTGTCGACATGGGGATGATCTCATTGTTTCTAATGATGATAGCCCTGCAGACACACACACACACACACACACACACACACACACACACACACACACACAAAACGTTGGGAAAAGTAATGTACATGCAACCTTACACTGAAAAGAAAAAGCAGCTCTGCTGGTGGAAGCTCCAGCTGTCTCTGCCCGAGCATGTTCATGTCACAAACAAGGAGGGAGTCCAGGCAAGAGATTTACTTAAAACAAACACAATTTATTAAAACTAAAGTTAACACAAATGAACAATAAGGAGTGTGAATCAGCAATGAAAGCAAAAGACGGTGATGCAGGGTGGATGTCAGCTGTAGGAAGGGAGACACAGAGTGAACTAGATCAGCGGACGACCCTCCCATGTCAGCCAATTTCCTGCTGGGGTTGGCCAGGACAGCCTCCAAGACAGTGCGAGGGGCGTCACATTGCGCTGACATGACACGTCTTTGGGTCACTAGTGTCTACTGCGGTGTGATTATCACCGCCTGCTTTACAGACCCTTTCATTTACTGGACAGGAGATAAGCATACACACCTGCTGTCACCTGCATTCCCAACGTATAGTTTTCCTAGCAGGTAAACCACGGTGAGAGCTGTGCATCCTCCTGTGATGTTACAGACTTGCTTCTCCTTCTCAATCTGGGCATCCTGGGAAAGGGAGAGACACAGGGAGACAGTTCTGTCAATCTTTAATGAGACATCACTTCCCACGATCACCCGCTTGCGACAGGAAAAATTTTAAAATTAAGAAACACTGCAAGCAGCCCTCACAGGCAGAAGTCTTCTGTTCAATAACATTCAGAAATATGACTTTAAGGCCATAAGAAAGAGACAGAGATAAATAATCAGACACAGAAAGCGAGCGAGAGGCAAGAAAATCTGATCAACTTTTTACAAAGACAGACGACGCGTGGGCATCGCTGTAGACTATCGATCGGTTTAACCTGAACCTCTTGTTGACCGCGTGTCAGTAAACAAGAACTAGTCGTGCATGAATAATGCAGACGGCGATATGTGAGAGGGTTTGTATCTTGGCTTGACTGATCGTACATGCAGGACATTTAAGTGCACACGCTGGGCTGTGTGACAGCTGGGCTGTCTTTTCTCTCAATTTCATGATGCTTAATTATGTACTTGTTACTTGAACTCCTCCTTTTATGCTTTTTCTGTTGCAAACCTTCTACAACGGGAATATAATCACATGAATTTGCAGTGAATTGCAGTTTTTCTTTTCTTTCTATAGCTTTAACTGATGCAGCGATAATCTCCTACAAACAATGTCAAATCAAGTGCAAGACTGCTTCTTTTTCTACAAGGGTACAAGGGAGGGGGGGTTGTTGATCTGGTCTGAGAGGAGCTTTAATAGTGATCTTTTTAATCTGGGTACCACAGGGTCCAGCTTGAACAGTGTGGGCTGTTTTCCATTGCCATCTAGTGGTAACGTTGGCTTCTACAGACATCTCTTCTCAAAGCAATTTGAAAGACACATACAAGGGAAGGGGAATGACAGGGAAACACACATCTGAACGATATGAAAGAATCTCTTTTGGCTAAGATATGGACTGTAGAACTTGGTATGAATTCAAAAGTTTGGCATTCGTTTGGTAACATAAAAAAGTAGATTTTCCTGCAGCTGTTTCTTCAATAATGAACACAAATTTCAGCTAAATGCCTTTAATTAAAAAGCAAATTATTTGAGATGTATTCAGTCAGATGCTGCCTTTAAACTAGAAAGAGCGACAGAAATCCACAGTCTAATGCGTATGTATACGGCTGAGTGGCGTTTAGCCTGGAGCCATCATTTTATAAGCCAGCTCTCTGAGTCCAGATGTCTAAATAAACTGTAAATAGAGATGCTAAAGGTTGTGGCCTGAAAATAATCTTTGTGTGCGTCTCTGTGAAGTGTGTGTGTGTTGGTGAATATGTGTGCCTTTTAGTCCTCAGGTCAGAACATCAGTGTGTGAGTAAGCGCAGCGTAGCGTCATGTTATGACAGCAAACGCAAGAAAGAATTCAGCAATTTGATACCAGCTTTTGTTTATCTGTACTTATTTGCATCTCCATATCTGCTTAGTATCTATGCAGATGTTTACTGCATACACACATGTTGCTGCTGCACAAATATACAGTTTGACATGTCATGTGCTCCTGTGCTATTATTTTCCTTCAAATAAGAAAAAAATGGAAAACATGCAAATAAAATAGATAATGAATTGAAATAAAATACATTTGAGGATTTATAAATCTTGTGAAATTGTTGTGGGATGACAGGCTTCATTTTAAGATATAGTTAAATAAAGTGAAAATTTAAAGTCTAACACTCACTCACTAACACATATCAACTGATTTAGAGCATGACAAGATGTATCAAAGGGCATCTCAAGTGATAATCACCAGACTTAATCAACTATCGATTGACCATCAGCTACAGAGAAACACATTTCTGCTTATGAACTGAATACGTAACCACGACTTCTTCCTTAATCCTAATCGAGCCTAATCTTTTAACCAAACCTGCTGAAAGTGGTATAGTCTACTGAGAGCAACTTGTGCGGGGCTGCAATTAACCATTATTTTCATGATCCGTAATTATTTTCTTGCTTAATGGATTCATTGTTTGGTTTGTAAAATGTCATCTCAACAGTTCAAACCCAACGATATTTAATTGACCACCACAGAAGACTAAGGAAACCAACTAATACTCACATTTGAGAAGCTGGAACCACTGAATTTTTTTGCGATTTTTACTTTAAAGAATGACTTAAACGATTAATTGATCATCAAAGTTGATGCAGATTCATTTTCTGTCATAATCTATTGATTGACTAATTATTTCAGCTCTAAATTTGTGTAGATTCACTTTACAGCTTTCAGATTAGTTAACAGATAAATCACAAAACGTTTGTTGAATATTTATGGCCAGCTTTTTGACAATCTTATCTGATTCAATCAACTGTACTATTAATTTTCTGATCAACTATAACTCTGATAGTACCACTGATAGTATTTTGAGTAAACAGCAGACCATCAGACTCATGGGACAAATATTAGCAGGCCTGTGAAAACGCACAAGAAAGTATCTCAAATTTCTTCCACATTTTAAAAATAAAACAATAGACTCTTTTCACTTGTCATTGTAGGGAAAAACACAGGAGTAACTAATAAAATTAACAATGGTGCTGTTACAGTCAAAATGCACAATATGCCGACCCAGAAACGTTTCAAATAACTGAAGGTGGATATTTTCAAAGTGTGGAACTTGGAATAGAGGAGGAAATAGTGAAGGTGCTGCAGATGCTGATAATGGGGCGATGAGAGGGTCAAACAACTGATCCCTGCAAGAAGATAATGAACCCTTTTCTGCAACCTCACAGTACATTTCTCTGTACAAGAGTCTCAGCCAAAATCCTAAAATGTTAAGTGATGATGTGTGACAGAGTGACTTCCAGTGAGTGTGAAAGCTTTCAGGATGGATCAGGATGAGCGGATTGAAATGTGACGTGACCTTGCACCTGTCTCTCACCATCTCTTTGAAGGCGTTCTCTATGGCTCCTATCACCAGGCTCTCATGCTGGATCTTCTTCTCAGTGAAGAAGCGCGGCGGAGGCGGGTTGCTGCATGGGGAACCTGGTGCGCCTGCGGCCCCACGCAGCGAAGCGGCCCGGTTCAGGGCTCGGTGAGGGCCTGGGGTGTTTCCCTGGAGGTAGGGGTTGCTGTCGGGCTCCTCGCCCAGGACGGTCGGGGGCAGGGAGGCTTGGTTGCGTAGGATCTCGATGACGGCCTGGAGCTGGCAGGCGATGTGGTGCTGCAGTAGGCGGGAGGCGACAACTGCTGCACCTGAACCAGCGTGGCCATCGAACAAGGCCCAGTAGTGGAACACCAGTCCTTCACTGTCCTGCAGACACATACACAAAATGTATATTGATTTCATATCAAGTGGCATGCTCAACAGCGCACAGTTACAAAGCAAATTAACAGCTGAATTAAACATCATTCAACCACACAATCATGACAAAAATGATAAAGTGATTATAATCATTTTAGCTCAAGAATTGCATATCTTCACACCCACTAATCAGCATCCCACCCACTGTTTTGAGTTTCCATGGAGAGGATCTATAAGAAGATCAGCATTCAGAATCATTATTTATTATAGGGCCAAATTCACCAGTGGGATTTTGAGATCAGCAGAGTCTATGGACTCTATGGAGTCTCCTTTTTACATACCGTGGAAGTGGGAAATTAATTGTGTTAACTGTTAGTTTATCTATATACAATAACTGTAATGTACTCTCGCTATGTATTCATATAATATAAGGCCCTGCATTTGTGTGTGTGGATTTGTGTGCGTTATCCTTGCAGTCAGATTGCATGGGAAAATAACGGGATGTGGCAGGATGGGAGAAAGAGCAAACTGCTGATTTAGAGTCCAGGTTGACCTGGCCTGGGTTTGTACCATGCAGCCTGACTGTATGATCGCACACAGTGTAGTGTTTGTGCCAATGGTTTATGTTCCACCAGCTGTGCTCTGTCTCGACTGTCGTCCTTTCAAAATGACATGAACATGTGTTGTGAACTGGGTAGGAGGCTGTGTGAACTATGCAGCAGTTTACGCATCTGATGGTTGGATAAAAGAGGATGTGGAGGTCGCTGCAACCTGGCTGTTGTTGGAGGGAGGATGGAGGATGAAGTATGGGAAAGCAGGATGTTTAGTGAATTAAAAATATTCCTTCAAGGACAGATTTCATTGTAGAAGATTGATTAAAACACTGTTTGGATGACAAAAGTCAGAGCCTGAATGCCCAAGGGATAAAATACTTGACGGCCACCAACCAGTTTTGGGTATAAAACACAGTAACTTTTCTTTGTTAGTCGGTTGCTCTTGAGACAACATAGTTTACTTGTATTCTGTATTGATGCAAATAAACCTACGTGAATTGAACCTACGCTCAGTCTCTGTCGCTGTTTGTGCATTTTTCTTTGACTCAAAGTCACTCGTTAGTGAGGGTAGTGGTACCTCACCTACTTTAATTTATTGTAAGCTGAAGTTTAATTAACGACATCCAGTCCCGAAGAAGAAGAAGAAAGAAAATCCACCACATTAATCACACATGGAGCCATTGTACAAAACGTCAAAACACTGGACATTTACAGTGGAAAATCTGCTTTACACAAACAGGACCAGTGCAGGAGGCCCCCCACACACAAAATTCCAAGGAAAGCAGGGCGTTGATGGAAAACACAGCTGACTCAGTGGTCACACACCCTTGAACAAATAAGTGACTGAAAATCAGTATCAAAACTGATAAGAATCCCTATCAAGTAAAAGATTATCCGACTGCCTTTTTTAAATTATTTTTATTATTAGTAATGAGAATTTTAATTAAATGTTTGCACAGATAGTAAAGCAACATAAGTACCAAATTATAATATATTACCAATTATAATACCAAAAATTATCTAAATAATCTGACAAAAGCAAGCAAAAATAACAAAACAAAATAATTTGACTTTAAAAAAAAAAAAAGCCAAATGACTGGTGGTGCTGTTTGTAGTAAAATAGTATGTGTGAGTCATGTTTGGGAGGAGAGACCATTAAGAAAATATCATCATGACTCATCGTGTCCAGTTGTGTGTGGGAGCTGCAGAGGTCAAACCTCCCTCTCTGTTCATTTCCCTCCATAGTCTGGAACAGCACAATGCTCCCACACACACCTTTATCATGTCTGTGCCTTCACACACTCTGCTTCTTATTACCTGACCTTGAATACACTGTCAAATAAAGTTCAGGGTGTTTTTTTCTGCTCTAATTTCACCTAAAGCTTTCTTTACAAAACCGACTGCAGTTGGTTTGTGTAGATACATTATGCCCCATTAAAACTGTACCAGGACTTTTAAAATAAATTCACAGCACAGAGGGCGTAACCGTGGAAACAAATGACTTTGGACACAAACTTCTGGGATTTTTGAAGGAGGTTAGGGTTAGTCACAATCTGTCTCGACTGCTTCCTCTAAGAGAACAGTTTTCACGGTTTTTGTGACGGATGACCAGTTTGGAGAGGTGTCACTGAATGAGGATCTACATGAGAAAATTAGGATGAATTAAAGTCCAAAACAGTTCATATTACTATGTTTTATTGTTGAAATGACAATTAATATCTAGAGCTAGTCAATTAATGGATTAGTCGATCGACAGAGAATTAGTCCGCGACTATTTTGATCTATTTTTTGAACTGTTTAAATGAGCAAATATACTGTTTCCAGCTTCTCCACTGGAAGGATTTACTGCTTTTCTTTTTCTTATGATGTGATCAGAAATTGAATATCATCGAGTTTTGGACAGTGGGTCGGACAAAGCAAGCGACTGCAAGCGGAAAATTGTGACGGACACTTTTCACAAATTGATCAATTGAGAAAATAACCTGAAGATTATTCAGTGATTAAAATAATTGTTAATTGCAGCACTCGTCATTCTCTATCATTTTTGTTTTCAAAATGAGATTTACTCTACATGCCACATCCAAACACACTACAGGAAGAAATACTAGCTGTTTAGGTTGCACATAAACAGCTCCACATATACAGTACTTGATGTGAACGTGCACTCCAGCTGTTTACTACTGAGTAGCTCCTCTAGTTACGTCACTGCCCCCCGTGTATTTATGTGTATGCCTGTGAGCAAAACTGTTTATACCGTAAATGCATCATGTACTGCATTCTTTTTGTGCATATACTAACACATTCAATGGAGTGTGTGCTTGTGTATGTGTGTCTTCTTACCTCTCCCAGCTTGCTGTGCTCTATACGGAGCCCCAGGCCTTCTCCATTGGGCAGGGAGTTGCGTCTCTTGGCCGTGGGGGTCTTGCTGGGCGTGGAGGGAGGGCAGTAGCTCATTGGCCTCCTTCTCGCTACTACCACCTCGCAGCAGGCCTGGTCCTCATTCAGCGCGCTCTTACCAGCATTAATCACCCTGAAACATAAGATAAGATATACTTTTTTTTGCTCTGCATGTGTCTTGGGCTCCAAGCCGCTGCATCGCACAACACACTCGCCAACAACGTTGCAATGCACATACACACATAGATCATACATACATATACCCATGCATAAACATGCTTAAATCCACATGTTGAGTGTGAGAGTAGTTCTAGTAAAAGTAAAAGGTAAAGGTTCTATTTAAAAGGTAATAAAAGACAATAGTTTGGCCAAATAAAAACATATAATACTACTACTTGTTGAGCGTGATACATACAGGTTGACTCATATTTTAGGCTTCGACTGTTAGCTTGTCTACAGCCATTCAGAGGTCCTATCCTATTATATAAAAATTACATTTGGCAACACACTTTCGGCATTCATTTTTTTCCCCAGTAAAAATTAAGCTACAAGCAACAGATGCACCACTTGCTGTGATTTCCCAGTCTGACAGCTGTGTTCTGGGACAAGCGGTTGAATGAAGGCAGACATCAGATGCTTTTTGCTGGATGAAACGGTACTGTGGCCTTTCATGATTATTATGGCTCACTGCAGGATCACAACAATTAGTCCGAGCCACAACCTGAGGTTTCTATCCGTACACCCAGCGAAGCAGCTGGCTTTGCATGATTCATGTTCCTGATGAAGATCAAACGGGAGAGCTCGTTTGTGGTACTGCTCTGCTCTGCAGGGAGTGTCCTGACGCATCAGGACAGTTGCTTCTGGGTGAATTACAAGTCTTTGTTTGTCTTTGTTTCTATCCGTAACTGTACATACAGGCCCAAAGCTGTGTGTGTGTTGCCTTATTCATCCTTTGTCCCTTATTCAACCAGGCAGACCACAGAGAGAAGGCACCAAGAAGACATGTAACCCTGTTACGATTAAGGACAGCTACACAATAACTGTGTGGTTTGCATAAAGGTGACGTCTCTATTTCCACTTTTTTTCAGATTTTAGCATTTGAAAACTTTTTTTAAATTACTGCTTTGATGCATTTTTGTGTCGCTGACATCACAATCAGTACGAAAAGCTACCTAAAAAATATACATATGAGCCCACCCCAACACCCCCTCATCAAATACCCTCGTTAAGCATGTTAGCATTGTCGTTGTGAGCATGTTAGCATGCTGACGTTAGCATTTAGCTCAAAGCACCGCCCACAGAGCTGCTAGCATGGCTGCAGACTCTTAGTCTTGCTTTAAATTGTACCATGTAATTTCCATAGGTTCTAATTAATGTTCTAAATAATTTTCCAATACCCCACCCCCTCACCCAAATACCAAGGACGTAACCTTGACGTCCACAATGTTAGCTATGGCCCTGACTGTGAAAGCCATCGCATTACTTAAGACTTTTGTTTACACAGCAGTAACAAAGAATATAATCCAGTTTCTACTTGCAACAACAACTGAGTGAACATTTCTACATTAAAATTTTGGCACACCTTTTTTGGGTAACCCTAATCTTTTTCTGGCCATCCCAAAGGTCACTAAACCCGCCGAGTAATAGCTAATAATTGATAGCTAATGTAATTGAGCTACCAATAAACAGCGAAAAAATGAGATTGTGGAGACAGCTCTAATGAGACTGGCAAGTCTGACAGACATCTCTGGAGGGTGTTGTGAATGTGTGTGAGAGTTGAGAAATTGGCATGCCTATTTATAGACACAGACGCTGTGGTTGTTTTCTGCTAGGCAGCATCACTATCTGGTTCTCTGCCTCAAATGCTTGATAACGTAGATAGAAAGAGAAAGAAAGGGTCACGGAGAAACGTCAGAGACACTCAGCAAAAGTGACAGTTTATGCATGCATTGATATCATGTATATGAGTATATATGTACATATTCATGTGTGCATAAGCATATATGCATTTTATATTTGAGTTTTACTCATTTTTCATTGTCACATTGTTTTTATGTTGTGCTACATACTTGCTTTTGTAACAATGGCTAATACCCATTCACACAAACATACAGATCTTGACTTCAAATCTTTTTAAACTACATTCAGACTATTAAAATGCTCTATTGAAAACACGGTTAATTAGCCTCTGCTGCGATAGTAGGAACAGTGGAAATACTACAACACTCCAAAGCTAATATTCTCCTCTGTATAACAATAATAAACACTGTATATATTTGCACACTGACAACTACAAATGGCAGCAACACACACACAGCACTGCCACGTTTAATGAAGTATTTGTTATATGCTAATAACGCGAACAATGGAACCGGTTGCCATGCTAAGTCTTGTGGTATCGAGGGAGCTCCTGAGCTAAAACTGGCACTACTTTGGTAATAATGTGTCATTCACCACGCATGCATAGTATAAAAGCCCTCATGTCCAGAGGGCTGGTCTTCACTGCAATTACTCAGCTCTGCTTTCAAACCTGATATGTTACCACTGCACCCATAATTATAGTAGAAAATGCCCTCTGAGTTATTACGGTCATAAAACACTCTGACGCATCGACCACTTTTGGGCTCGTTGATACACAGAAGTCCAGGAAGCCTTTGTCTGCATCATCTAATTTGCTTTCAACGAACACAGTAATGTGATGACCTGTGCGTGTGTGTGCGTGCTGATTTTACATTACTGTGTATATGTGAGTGTATGAACGTTTGAACCCTGAATGTAAAAACTATTAGCAAAAACAATCCTCTTCCTTTATGACTCAAATGCATTTAATAGGTTAAATCAATAGTGGATCATTCTGTTTTACTTTATTTCATGGTAGGTGCAGCTGGTGCTATAGTGTACGTGTGCGACTGAAAGTACTCTTGCATCTAATTTGTCCTCATTTCACCATTTGCAGGAAGAATGATTGTCATTTCATTTCCCTGCCAATCAAATCTTTGGTTTATTCGGAACAATTAGCTTCCCCCCCATTAGGAACAAAACCTAATTTTCCCCTCCATTGTCAGACATCTAATGCCCTCTTTGTTTCTCTACCCTCGGCAACAGATTCTGGGCCAGACATTGGCCCCAAGGATGTGATAATTATTTGCCAAGCACAATGGTTCATAGCTTTGCCTCTGTTTAAATCGGAACATCAAAGGAACAATAACAGCGAAAGAGCTACGAGTTAAATACTAAAACTGCCTTTCAAAAAGTCCAAATTTAGTAGTTATTTAGTTTTTCTTGAGGGGTTTGGTCAGGATTGCACTACCACCTGAATATAAGAGATAATAAAATACAACGGCAAAATGGGAGAGTTTGAATGGAATGTAGGAATGGACGGGTTTAGATATCTTCTCCAATACGTAGTTCTAATGGGAGTGTGAGGCACATCACTAAAAACGGCACATATACAGTTTACAATGACGGTGGAAGATTAACCACTCAAAATTATTAGTAATTAATGAAACAATGGGTCCTTGGTTTTCAGACAGAGGTAAACAAAAGCCCGTTTCTAGCCAGCTGAAATAACAACTGTCGCTGGCAGATTTTATTAGCTGTAGCTAGCTAGCTAATTAAGCTAACGTTAGCTCAATGATTAGTTGAAAACGTTGTCTCCGACTGTCTTATTGATTCCACTTGACTCATTTTAAAACGAGAACCCTGTAAAAGGGTAAATGAGCACTTGATGACTATATATGATTTTGTGATAAAAGACTGAGGCTATAGCTACAAATATTTGGCTGCTTATTAGCTTAAATACTTGGACAAGCCAGGCAGAGGTTAGCTTTATTGTTAGCATATTTTCAAACAGTATGTTTCACTTTTACCGTTACAAGAGAGAAGGCCTTTTGGATGTGGACTAACCGATGTGTTTAATGAACATGATGCTGTTTTGGGTAACAGGTATGGCTGGGGTTGCTTAAGTATAAACTTCCCCAAATTTAATAAAGAGCAGGACAGAGCTGCTAACGTTACCCTAAACTCTGATATTATAGCATCCAGGACCAGCTTCCACATAGTGGGGAAATATTACACAGTGGATGTGCTATTGTGAACAAGGCTTTTTAAAACAGCTTCTCGAAGGTAACGCTCAGTTAGGTTGTAATAGCTGGACATGCTAACATTTGCAGTTTACATTAGAGCAGACAAACACACGTTACTTAAACTTCTTACACTTTTGCTCTTTGTTTTTTAAAAAGTCCAAACTCTATCTATCAACTATTGGTCTTAGCCTGATACACAACGCTCGGAGATGTCCAAAGCTTGACAGGCTAGTTACAGTTGCTAAGCTATGACCGGACAATCGCAGTTCGGGGAGGAGTCAATTATGAGCATTGCAACAAAAGATTTGACCAAAGGAGTTTGAATTGTCTTGGATTTACCTTTATTCCAAAAAGGAAAGGCTGTTTTTGTTGTGAGCAGAAAAGAGTATGAAAGGTGGGAGAGGTGAGAGGCAAAATGGCTGCTGTAATGACAACACAGAAGGCTTTAATTACAGATAAGCGCTGATACGAGCTGAACTCATTATTCACACCGGTCCCAAAGAGACACTTGATCCCTGCTCCGAGTATCAGTGTGTGGTGTGTGTGTGTGTGTGTCTTAAAGAGAGAAAGAAAGGATGATGTGACCACAGTCCTGTTTAACAAACAAATCATGCGAACTCCATGTAAACACTTCATTTAAACGGTTCCTTTAACCTGGTTATTCATAGTGATTGGGTAATAGGCAGCCTGCAGACACACGTATTGAGGAACACCTCTCGCTCTCAATATTTTCCAAATCTCTCCACTTTTATCGGTATTATTCTATTCCAGTGGGTTAGAAGAGAGGGCAGGACTATATTTCTAATAATAAATGTCTGTGAGAGGACAACCTTACAGGATTCAGGAATGGGAACAAATTTTTTTCCTGCAAAAAAACACAGCTCAAAATTGAACAAAACTGCTGTTTAGCGACCTGAAAATGCTGAAAGATTTTGGTCTCCCTTGTGTCTTTAAGTTTGATGCACTATGGGGCACAGAAATGGCATGTGTTGGCATGGTAATCGTGAAGTAATGATGCATTTCTACTAGCAGCTAAGTACGGTGCACCAGTTTATCTAAGGAGGCACAAACATATTAACTGATATTTACGTAATAAGGATGTAAAGGAGGTAAATTCACAGATATCTAGGAACAATTATCAGATAATGGGTATATTAATAGTATCAGTGATACTATAATAGTATCTACAGTGGAATCCTGTTCTTATCTTTATCTACTTGATTAATTAGCAGTTAGTCCCCTTATTTGATCCTTGATAACTACTCCAGATTCTGTGTATGTTATTGTGAAACATTAACCACACACATTACTGGTATCAGGTTGGCGAGAGAGAGAGGGACAGTGCCTGCTATGAATTGACTTGTGATACATTAACCAAGGGTGGTAACAGATACAGTTGATCCAGTGATTCTTACTGTAGCTGAAAGACTTTCTGAGCTGCCTATTCTTCAGACATTTCACTCAGTAATAAACAAATCGAATCATATCATGTGTTCTGTGTGAGGGGGAAGCTGTGGCGTAGGCTTTACGTGTCCATCATGTATTGTTTTTCGAGATACTGTGTTCAAAAGAATGCAACAGGGACACACAATGGGATGCCTACTGCGCTATGCATCGTGTACAATAGTGGTGAAATGATGATAGAAGACACACTCGCTCAGAAACTGACTGCTGGCACTTTAGTTAAAGTCGTTTACTGCTCGCTGCAGTCACGTTGTACGTCTTGTAGCAGGCTCTATTCACTGCTGATATGACCTTCCATCAGTACTTACAATGACTCCCTGTACATTCATTGTACTTTGCATGGGTGTTCCAGCCAGGTGATTATGATCATTAATTGAGAGAATCACTTCATCTGTCGGGTTCAAACCAGGAGCTCCCTGCTGTTGTGTGGCACCTCAGGCTACATCCTGCAACATGCTAATCGTTAAGTCAACAGAGGTACAGTACAGTACGCTAATAAACGTCCAGTTACAGTTAACATGTTGTGCAGTTAGGGGAGTCAACTTGTAATATCTACTATAGTTAGCTATGAATGAACCACTGTCTACCTCACACTGACAGGGATTTTCTCTTTATTAAAACAAACTTTTCCACGAGTCTCAGGAATTTTCCACTTCTAAAACTATCTGTCACACTCTGCACTCTCATCGAGGCTGATTTGAAAAACACGTCTCAGCAACACAAACTGTACAAAGATGCAGAAAGATTACCTTGTGAGCCAGTGCACTTTGTGCACATGCTGGCAAGATTTAGAGACAGCTAGTGCTGCGCTTGTAAATGAGTTACTGCTTGTGGAATCAGCGTATCCCCAGTATCCTGAGTTTCTCTGAGCTTTTAAATCAAATCTGTGGAGGAGTGCCTGTGCAAAATGTGACATGATTACAAGAGCGCAGATGGTTCTCTCCTGTACTATGTAGATGCTGACAGAGGCAGCAATTAAAGGCATAAACAGCAACAAACTCTTCACTTGACTGCATTTAAGACTAGTCAGCAGTCTGGAGTCAGGAAAGCCAAGCCAGAATGTGAGGTTGCATCTTTTAGAACTGGTTTGCTACAGTTTTGCTACACACATTGACATGCAATCACACACTGACACACAGCTCGCCAACATGCAATCACACACTGACACACAGCTCACCATAAATAGAGCACAGTTGTAGACTAATACCCAGATGCTGCTGGTAGAAGGTGCATCATCCTCTTGCACGTGAAAATGAGCTCGGGCTGTGATCCTTTGGATACTGTAATCCATTTCTAACAGAACTCAATCTAAATGTGATGCAAACATGCAAAAGTGCATGCAAAATGATGCTGCATGGATCCATGTTGGAGATGGATGGATGAATGTCACAACAGGTGCAGCTTTGCCCCCATACAGTGCTTTTCATTTGCCTGAGACCTAAGAGCGTGCATGTCTAACGTTACCTGTGTGTTTATTTCCGCCTGAGAAGGAGCAAATCAGTGAAACAAACTGTTGTGATGAACACCTGCGGGCACTTGGGCCTCCACAGGACGCATTTATGCTTTACATTAAATGCCACTGTGCTGACAACTTGAAAGACAACAGGAGCCGCTTTGAGGGCAGCTGCCGTCGGTTTACTTACTCAGCGTATCCGGTGGCCCACGGTAATCTCCTGGTTTCCTTCAGGATGAGGATGGGCCGAGCTATGTGGTCCGCGGAGCACTCGATCTCATCCGGGGACAGTCCAAGGAACTGAGGTCTCATATATGGGAATTTCAGCGGCAGCTCGGAACCAGAGTTGCCCCCTCCGCCGGAGCTGCCCCCGGCCATGATTCCACCCATGAACCCGGCCACGGCGGACTTGACCCGGGTGAGCATGTTGGTGGCGCGTCGCGGCGGGGTGTCGGTCGGCCGGTGCGCGGCGCCGCGGCTCCCTTTCCCCGGATTGCCCCCCAGCTCGGCCGCGCTGGTCGACGACAGGCTCGATGGAGAATAGGAGGCGGAGGAGGTGGAGGCCCTCAGATGGTTAAAGCTTCATTCATTCAGAGCGGAGACAACAGCCGCAGCCGGAGGGGAGGATGATGAAAACAGCAATGATGCTTTAGCTAAAACCCTGCACAACCCCATGGAGAGTCATTGATAACAGCTCGGCCGTCGTGAAAGCGGAAATACACACAAGCTTAACGGGTCACGTGATGCAACCATGGCTGCACACTGCAAATAATGTCCATTCCATGTGTGGTCTCCAGGCTTATATCTACCTTTAGACTCTGGATTTTAGATTTTAAAAAGCATAAAATAATATAAAATATCCAGTGATGTGAGATGAATCTTTTCTCTCTCTCTCTTGTTTTTTTGTCTCTGTATGGTAATTTAATTGTTAACGGAATATTCAGGGACCACCTGCAACAGGAGGAGCGATGCGTCATTACTTAGCTCCTTTTTGGAAACAGCCAACGACTTCACTGGAACCAAACGGAATTCATTTATTTTCAATAACAAATTCCAACTTATTTATACAAAACAAGATTTCAAGGCTCGGTGGGCTAAATGACTTTGGGAGGCTGATATTTCTTGCAGTGCAGGATGAGCAGCTTACAGCGTTTGACAGCAGGTTAAAGGTAAATCAGGCCCATTGCATTATACAGGCTACAGAAACCCACGGAAATCTGGAGGCGCTTACATGATGGTTGCCATAGACTACACCGATCAGCCATAACATTATGACCACCTGCCTAATATTGTGTAGGTCCCCCTTTTGTCGCCAAAACAGCCCTGACCCGTCTAGGCATGGACTCCACTAGACCTCTGAAGGTGTGCTGTGGTATCTGGCACCAAGACGTTAGCAACAGATCCTTTAAGTCCTGTAAGTTGCGAGGTGGGGCCTCCATGGATCGGACTTGTTTGTCCAGCACATCCCACAGATGCTCGATTGGATTGAGATCTGGGGACTTTGGAGGCCAAGTCAACACCTTGAACTCGTTCTCGTGTTCCTCAAACCAGTCCTGAACCATTTTTGCAGTGTGGCAGGGCGCATTATCCTGCTGAAAGAGGCCACTGCCATTAGGGAATACCGTTTCCATGAAGGGGTGAACTTGATCTGCAACAATGTTTAGGTAGGTGGTACGTGTCAAAGTAACATCCACATGAATGTCAGGACCCAAGGTTTCCCAGCAGAACATTGCCCAAAGCATCACACTGCCTCCGCCGGCTTGCCTTCTTCCCATAGTGCATCCTGGTGCCATGTCTTCCCCAGGTAAGCGACGCACACGCACTCGGCCATCCACATGATGTAAAAGAAAACGTGATTCATCAGACCAGGCCACCTTCTTCCATTGCTCCGTGGTCCAGTTCTGATGCTCACGTGCCCATTGTAGGTGCTTTCGGCGGTGGGCAGGGGTCAGCATGGGCACCCTGACCGGTCTGCGGCTACGCAGCCCCATACACAACAAACTGCGATGCAGTGTGTTCTGACACCTTTTTATCAGAACCAGCATTAACGTTTTCAGCAATTTGAGCTACAGTAGCTCTTCTGTTGTATCGGACCACACGGACCAGCCTTCGCTCCCCACGCGCATCAATGAGCCTTGGCCACCCATGACCCTGTCGCCGGTTCACCGGTTTTCCTTCCTGAAATTCTCCCTTTAAAAAAGTCCCTACATTTTTGGTGGAGCTCGTGGAGCACCCCGAGGGTGTCTCCTGTAGCCTCCTGTTAAACATTTCAAATTTGGAATACCTCACCAGTATGGTATGTAGAAGAACGCACCATTATTATTTTGTGATATCGCGGGGACGTGTCGAATCTCGATTTAACATATCATTTAAGATACAAGCTGCTTGACCCGTGCGTAATTACGCGCAGCACATCCATCAAAATATAGAGCGCAAATATCATTTCTACTGCCGTTTGATGACTACAGGGATTTAATCAACTGAAAGGAAAGGACTTCATTCATATACAAGCAGCCGAGGGGGTTATTATTGGTAAGAGGAAACATTTACATTTGTAATACGATGAAAACAATTTGTTGTTCTTCTTCTAATAATAGTAATAATTATAATAGTAATTAGGCCTATTGTGTTTTTAACGGCAAAAGCAAAATAATGGCCATAGAATACTAATCACGTTTTGAGAAATCAACATAAGAATGCTTGTATAAGTAAGTATATCATAACTAAGTTTATTTACTAACTACTTATAGAGGGTTTACAACTTGTGAGGAATGTTTTTTAATTATTTTTTAATTAATAATTTCTTAATGCGTTGTAAATCAACAAAATCCTTCAGCACTTGTTTGAGCTACTTTCTTTAATTCACCAGGAAGACCTCTCCTATGTACTGTCAGAACACTTAATGTCCTGGAAAAGAGCTGTAGAGCATCCAAAAATCAATTTATAACAACTTATTAACATTTACTGCAGACATGATAGGTTATTCTCCTGGAGGAATTATTTTTAATGACATACAATAAAAGCTGCAGACTTGAAGGCTTATTAGGCTATAAAATGAGAACCTGGCGTGACTGATTATTAATGACTTACTAACATTTCCCTCAGCAAATGTACCTGAGAAGTGTCACAACTGTGGAATAAAACGGCAGGGATTGTAATGCACACTGAATCCCAGTAGATAGAGCCATTACACAAAGGTAGATGGTTTAACAGGTTTGGCCCACTGATAACCCAATGACTGGAAGGATTTTTAAAATTTTGTTTTACAGTGTTTATCCAGGAAACCATATTATAGAGCTCCTCTGTGAAATAGTAACAAGAGCTGTGAAGAAATACTACAATAAATAGGTCTTATGTCAATAGCTCTTTCGTTAATCCTTGCTCCAGGTATAGGTCATATTATTTTCATTGAGGAAGCTCAGAGGAGCTGGGCTAAGTGCCAGATGTAAACTAGTTCACAGCCTATTGTTTCCTCTTTAATTTGAGCCTGACGCTGTATGTGGGTGTCTATTTGTATCTACGTAATTGATTTGATTTAAGCCAGCCAAGTGTGTGTGTGTGTGTGTGTGTGTCTCCTGCGTGTTTTACATGGGTTGGCACAACAATAGTAATATAACAGGATAATCACCACTATTCTATTATTAGACACACATGTAATTGAGTCACAGCACGTATCTGAGTTGTTGTCTTTTTCTGTGTGTGTATCCCTGAGATAAAATGATTTTGTGTTTACATGATGAAAAGAGAGAGAAGAAATCTGTTTTTAAGGCCATGAACTCTGAGAATCTGTTTTGTTTGGACTGGAACTGAGCGTAGCAGTAATCAGCTTGCTTGTCCCATTATCTCTTTTATAGTCTCGCCCTTTGATGTGCACAACACAGCATTGAAAAGAAGAGCAGCGCCTGACAGTAAAACACAACTGAAGCTATTATTCATGCAGCGGGCAGGCTTCTATAGGGTCACTGTTGGCACATGCCTTTAAATATGCCTCTCTCTACCTGTATTGATCTAGATTTTGTTGACCTGATAAACTGACACCAAGACTATTAAATAACCTGAAATTATCTTGGAAGTACTTGGAAGCTGTATATGGGTAATCTCCATTCCTTTAAGTTGTTTTGTAGCGACCCTTCTCTGTAACACCACCCCTGGCAGTACAAGTTGTTCTTGTTGTTGAATGGCTGTAAGAAAAGGGGAAATTACTATGTTGTCGGGGCTGGTGTGAGAAATGTTCATGCTTGACGTGCTTCAGTGCTGCATCAGTATTAGAGGAAAGAATTGTAATATGAAGAGTGTGAACAAAAGAGGTTATCAAAAATGTGATGTACGGTATAAAACAATAAATAAAACATTACCAATTTATGTTTCTATAGTTTAAAGACACTGAATGATTAATTTAAAGTGGCTACATTGAATTTTTTTTTAATAACAATGGATCAAATGACTCTGTATAATGTGAAAGGTGATGGACCAACAGAGGATTATCACTCCACCCTGCAGTTCCGCTCAGCTCTACTGAGTTTTTAGCTTCTTTCAGCTTTTTGTTTTGGTTTTTGGGCACGCAATTTTGCTGTTTTGGTTCACTCTCGCTGCTCTCAGAGTGTTGTTTTCAGCCAAAGCAAAGAAAAACTCTGAAAACCCAAAGTACGCTACCTGCTCAACACCAAACAGCAGGCAGACACAGTTAGCAACTAGCTGGTGAACACAGCTAGTTGCTAACTTTCTAGTTGCTAGCTTTCAACCTGGAGTTGGTTGAAAGCTGAAAGGAGAGTGAATATTGAACTTGGCCCACTGGCCAGAAACACAGTTCCACACAGCTGCTAATGTTGCTAATCTGTATCCGCTGGATGTGTAAATAAGGAACTGTTTGCTAACAAGTTTGTCCTATCAACTTAAAAGGTTACGATATGTCAGTGCTTTCTTCAGTTTGTTTCTTGAAATGATGATTCCTTTTTCCTCAAATTTTACAGTCTAAAATAGTCCTTCCAGCTCCCTCCAACCCTGCAGTGAGTTGCCCATGTAAGGTCATGCAGTTGTAGCATGCAGCCAAGAGGAAATTTTCTTTGTGCAGTCATCAGGGAGTTAAATGTCAGGGGCCTACTATCATGACTAACTGATGCCTTGGGAGAAAGAATTTTTGTTGTTGACATTATCAACCAAATGTTGAGAAACATGACTGCTCGTGAACACCTAAGTACCCAAAATCCTTTTTTTCCTCCCCCCTGAATCTCAAAATTCAACCAGCAATTACGTTTCAGCACATAGCACTCCTAGCTTGCCCTGTGGCTTTCAGAAGGGTTGCACAGGGTGAACCCAACATAATGAACGTCATGCTTGTATCAAGTTTCAGCCACCATGTCTCAGCTGTCTCCCTCTTTGACTTGACCCTTTGAACCCGATTTAGCAGAATTTAATAAATTGTTGTATTTACAGTAAATGTAAAAGGTATTCTGTCAGGAAAAAAAAGTGCTCAGCACGTGTTTTATCTGAAATGGAATTTTACAATATGAATTGCAGCAATAGTAAAACAAAAAACGTAAGTTGGGAAATTTTCTTTTCCTGTAATCCTGAGACAGACTGCTTGTACAGTGTATGTATGTGTTTGGTGTGTGGGTGGGTGATTACTTAATTATGGTTCATTGGTATGACAGTTAAATAGAAATGTGTCATGAGTGCCAATTCTAAAAATTAAATGAATAAGATAAGAGGATGTGCAGAGTGACTTGTATGACTGCCACATTACAGTAAAACCTGGAAATTGGAAATGTTGCAGTTGAAGAGGAAAAGCCCTCACACTGGTGTCTCTTGTTTCACACACACACAAGCAGTGACAAACATACTCATACATGGAGGCCCCGCCTCCACTGAGCAATATTTAAATCCACTCTTCTTTTGTGTTTCACTTCGTGTGCTTGGCTCTGCCCCAGCACACTACACTCTGAATATCATCACCCTTCACAGGACAAAATAAACAGGAGAGCCTCCTCATCATCCAGCTACCCGTCACACCAGGCAGTTTGCCAGCCAAGCCTCGCCTGACCCTGCCACTCAGCCAAAGAAGAAGAGAAGAAGCGGCCTATAAAGAGCTAGAGGAAAAAGCAACAGGTCACAGGATCCAGAGAAGCAGAGAAGCAGAGCAGTAGAAGAAGTCCTTGTCTAGTTCTGGCTAGTGAAAATGATCCTGTGGGTCGCCCTGCTGATGTCTCACTGTTGTTTGGGCCTGGACGGAGCTGCGGCGGGGAGCCCAGGACTGGAGAGGATAGAGAAATGTGGCACCAGGTGTTCTCAGGTAAAACTGCATCCTCAGCAACATTAAAAACCAAACTCTCAGAAGTATGCACTGTGCTACTAAATGTAGTTGTGTCCTATTATTAACTCCTGCTCTTTCCTACTGTGGGTGATGTTACTGCTGCTAAAACTATAGTACAACAGCTGTGATTGATTCTACTACTACAACTATTAATACTGCTGCTAAATGTATTGTTTTCAGCAGGTGAAAGAAATACACCCGTGTCTATCAATTCTGTGCTGCTACTACTACCACCACCTGTACTGCTATAGCTACTACTATTAGTCATTCTACACAATTTTGGGTGAGGTTTTTGTGAGATAAACCTTAGAGTATGGATTTCCTAGAAGGCTCTCTAGGCATGAGTCCGTCAGTTTGATTGACACTGCATTTTCTGTAAGGAAACATCTGGCATACTGTACTGTAAGCATGCAGACTGTACAAGCATCTGCTACTGAGCTCATGTTGGTGTGAAGTCATTGAAGGCTGTACGGCAGTTTTAAATCCCATACAGTACACTCACTGTAATTATTTACTCAAGCCTAAGGAGGAAACCAAAAAAGATCCAAATCTAGTTGGGTGGAGCGTGGAAAGGTAATGCTTATCTATCTACTGGAGCATGCTGACCTAAAGTCACCATTCTGTCTCTTTTGCAAGTTTCTACAGGTATATGTACTCAAAAACACAAATCAAGGTGTTGTTGTAGCAGCCTAGAATGCCAACATTTTCTTCGAGATGTCTGTTAACATTTTAAATATGAGCTGTGTTGACTTTCAAAACATTATTATTACCTGTGAGGTGATGTGAATTACCTCGTATGCTGTTGTGAGATACTGGATACTGTTTGGGCTTACAACAAACCGATCAGTTCAAGCAAAAGAACAACTGAGGATTTCTTTTTGCCATATTTAGAAAAAACCCTGAAGCATTTGGTGATAAATGACATTCTCCACGTCACACAAGTGAAAACTCTAGCTCCGTCAATCATCACTGTGTGCAGGAATAGTGTCTGTGAATATCTGGAATAGTTTTCATATTTCCTGGCTGATGAATAAACAAGGATGTATTTTGCAAAGTTTTGGAAGTGTGCATAGGTAAACTATTTTACTAGTGACCTTGGTGTGCACGCTGCAGTTGCATGATTTGCATACACTCTGCAAAAGTCAATTTAACTTCATATAAATTTAGTGCAGACTCTTGTTGCACCTGCCCAATTAAAGCCCAAAGGGGCAAGTGGAGTAATTGATTATTAGATAGATTTATCATTTGGATTTGGCTGCAAGTTAGACCATAAACTGCAGCAAAAATACAAACAGGATGGGTTTTACCTGAAAGAGCAATGAGGATATAAAAGCTCCTAATTGTCTGGGAATTCCCTGTTCTGCAGAACTGCTACCTTTGTTCTCTTTGTTAAGAATGATTTTATTAATGCGGCTCCTCCTCAGTAAGATTCACAGGAAAGAGTTTCACCTGAGTGCTCCTTTTTTTCCCCCTTTCTCCTTGCAGGGCCTTCACTGCAAGAGCAAGCCAGATTGTGAGTACAGACACGCTACATCTGCACTCATACATGCACACAGGACATGATTCTGAGTAGCTGCCAAGAGCCAGTATTGTTGGCATTTTATATCTTTGTATTTTACTGTTAGGTTTCTAAAGAAATTGCATTTAAGGCAGGGTTGAAAAAGTCTATGAAACCACATCAAGACACCACATAACACTAAAACCTCCTATTGAAGCACATAAATCATTTTTAAAGATCTGAAAGCAGAGTGCCCCACCTATCATAAGGTATGAGGAACATTTAAATGCAATGAAAATAAATGCCTGATATATTATTCTATCCACGCCATACAGTGCATCTGTGACAGGTGTGTGGGTGTCAAATTAAACCACTGAATTGTATTAAAACTGAGCGGAATGCATCAAAAACGTGTATTCGAAGAACAAAAAATCACAATGCTGTGCCTGGCAGACAATGATGGAGGAAATGTTGGTGTGTTTTGTTCTTCCCAATTAATAACAGAGGAAGAACAAAAAGCATAGCTCTTTTCACGGAGGCACATTTGGACCACGAGATTGACATCTGACATGACATATAAACACGTGTCACTTTATTGGGAGTATGACAGCAGAAACACCCAGCTGGAACATGATGAAAATGTTGGCAGTCTTGACAAGAAAACATGATGGCATCAGTGTTTTTCTCCACAGCTGTCAGTACGCGCCCTGAAAGCTGTTGTGTTTTCTGGCCCTGTCCTGCGCAGATTTGTTTCCTCCTCCATGCCAGAATCATGCTGAAGGTCTCAACACCTCCGCCATGTTCCGCAACACCAGCATCTCCACAGTCATGAGGTGTGAGGGGAGGCAAAAGTGCTCACTACACCTCCGAATCAAAATCGCGTTACAGCTTACTGGTATGTAAATGTGACAACTTGAAATACACACAACATTTATCTAGTTGACCTTTTTTTCCCTAAACTCTAGGGAATAGTTAACACATTAGCTAGCAGTTTTTGGAATGACTAGTTGAGACACTCCCAAGTGACAAACACTGACTAACTGAGTTTAGCAGGAAAAAGTCACGTAAGTTATTGAAGCCAGATTCTGGCTTCTGGCTATAGAGTATATTACCTTAAAATATGAACCACATCCCGCCAGATTCTTGAGATTTGTTTGTGTGTGATAAGTGTTTCAATTGGATATTTATGGAATTTATATGTTTTCAATACCTGATGTCTAATTTAAGTTCATCTTGGTACTCAACAGAAGAACGTAGGTGGTAGTCCTGGCTCTCAGGGACGTCATTCCACAGTCTATCAATTAGTTTAACAATTTGATTAAAGCCACTATTAAAAATTGGCTTGCTAACGTTAGCCACTGAGAAACCAGAGTTTTGCTAAGTTAGCTGTTGATGGTCAGTAAATACCTCCAAACCTGGTTTATTAAAGCAGCCAGTCTACAGTGTGTGGTGGAGTTGGAGTTGTTTAAAGGCACCTTTGATGGAGCGGTGCTAAATAACGTCAGTTGATTTCTTACAATAACAATGGCTTAAATGACTGTATAATATGAAGAGGATCTTTTTCCATGTTTGGGCCTGCGGTTTTGCTGTTTGGGTTTACTCCCACTGCCCTCATAGTGGTAAATATACGTTGTAAAATCACAATATCAGCTGAAATGATGGGGACCTTTGGATTATTATCTGTTCTTGATATGCTGTTACAGGTACAGGTGCTCATTTTCAGTTATATCACCCAGAAACATCATGCGGTAATGCAGGTGACTGCTGTAGGAATAAAGTCCTAATCAGGAATGGGGCCCCTAACCTAGACAGAATTTATGCAATGCTTTAGCTATCAGCGGCTGCTTATTGTCCTCAGTGTCTTTATTTTATGTAGGATTACTGTATGTTCTCTGTAACTGACCTTTTTATCTACGGAAGTCGTGACTTATTTAACTTTGCCTTAATGGGGAAGTATCAAATGCAACTCTTTGGGCATAGTCAAGCCTATTTGGGACGTTATACTTAGAGATGGTTTTAGACACAAAAATAAAACCAATCACTTTCCATGATCAAACTTCTGCTTTTGCATAATGGTTATGTCAATTGATGATTTCTGTTCCTGATTCCATACGCAGACCACTGATCTGACGTGGTGCAGGACAAAGCCCACATGTAGGCACACATGTGCTACGACTGTGTAACCTCTATGGATTTCCTTACTGTCTGGGCTGCAGTGGGGAAATCCCTTTGATCCTGTTCATGCACTCAGGCAGTAAAATGTGACGCATACTGTTCTTCCTCTGTGACACTGAAACTAACGTCACTAAAATGCATTAACATTTCTTTTAATGATTAACTGACTGGTTAACAGTTACTGTTACTGTTAGACAACTGTGCTTTGTGTCTTTAAGCCATGACTTTGCTATGTTTTTCTCCCCAGAGTCCATCCATGGTTTGTCCATCTGCACCGCCACCGCAGGGATGATGGCGAGCTGCCGAATCTTCAGCTTCAAAAGAGCGTCGAGAGAAAGAATGACTGGACTGCAGGTACTGTTAACAGCACCACTGGCACCGATTTGTGATAGAAAATGTTGTTAGAATTGAATCCAGAGTGTGATGCAAGACTGGCTTTTCTGTTAGAGTAAGTTTTCATATCTCACCAGATTCATGAAGATAATATTTTTCTGTAACATCTGGAATATTTTGTTCATGTAACTTCTGCATCAGTTAGGTTGGTTAGGTGAGTTTGGTTTCATTCACAAATTCTGATGATTATTCCAGAAAAAGAAGGAAGAAATGTCAGATGACAGATCAGCCATGACTTTGCAGTCTAAACAGCAATTTGATCTGTGGTTATCTTTAAGCGATAAAGAACAGTTGCTAATTTGACACCAAAAGTTTCCGAATCACATAATCCACTTTGTTTGTGGGTTGATGTGTGTCCAAACATGTACAAAAGTTTCCGTGATAAGACTGCTGAATTGTGGCAGACTTGTGACAGCTTGTGTGTTGTTATTTGCCCTTTTCCTGAAGGTGGAAGTTGAGAATGATTGCACTGACATTTCTCCGAGCCAGCAAATTCAAGTAACAGTGAAGACTGTGCCAAACTACTGTGGCATGACCTGGACAGGCACCTATGAAGCTCCAGGTAAGAACACATGCGTGTTTGCATAATTATGCAAACACACACTCATGGAAATGTGACTGTTACCAAACAGGAAATTAAGTAGCTGAAGATGCAACGTATTACATGGTAAATAAATTAAGTCAATAAATGGTTGTGTAAACTCACAAGTATTTCCTTGTAATTGGTAGAAAGAGGTAGAAACACTTTGATCCCCAGTTATGTTAAGAGAAAACTGTAGTAGGTGGATATTATGTGAAAGCTACACACGCAGGGGTTATGTCACTTTTGTCTTGCTATAATCTTTCCCCCATGTCTATTAGTAGTTTAAACATCATTACTTCTCTCCACAGAATGCATCAGTGAAGATTTGCGAAGACATGTCCCAGAATGCATCAGTAAGTACATATTTTTTCATAGCTGAACGAGGCAATGCATCAGTATGTCTAACATAAGAGATTTTTTTTTTGAAATAAATTTTACAGTCCCAAAGAAGTAAAGCTATCCAGTATTTAACAAGAAATAAAAGACTGGAGAAAAGCCAGAAAAATTAACCTAATTTTGTTACAGATTTTTTTCTTCATTCTTGCAACCCCTTAGGGCAGGGATACTCAGCTTGCTTTGCCCGGGGGCCACTTTTACAAAATGACAGGAGGCCAGGGGCCAGTTAATATAAATATTAATAATATTTATCAGATATCTTGCGGTGTTACCAGACGGGAGTGCTGCACTGAAGCTAGCATGTTTTGACTCGTGATTAACAACCTTGCTTACAGCAATTGTCATTTGGCAAATTAACCACAGTGGTCTGGTATGAGGTGGCAAAAATTTTGACGTTGGCTGTCCTCACTCATCTTTGCCAAGAGGCAAATCCAGTCGCAGCCGCCCCGCGCAGGCACCTGGGAGAGGTTTGCCCTTAGGAATTTCTGCCAGGCAGAAAGCCCTGAAGGCAAACTTCTCCCACATTGCCCACGCAGGTTGAGTGTACATAAACCTTTCGCAGAATCAAGTGTCATCACATGCACTGCACAGATCACTGATAGGCTGATATGCAACTTTAACAGCCAAGGGACATTATTGAACATTTACTAATTGGTATAAATAAAAAAATCCCGGTGTGAATCAATTTATTTTGAGCGTGAGTTATAAAATGGGCGGCGGGCCACCCGGCACCCTATCGCGGGCCAGATTTGGCCCACGGGTTGTAAGTTGAGTATCACTGCCTTAGGGGGTCCCAACACTCAGAAAACAGATTGGAACCCACTCTCATAGGCTATTTAATGTATGCTCTCATATGTACCTATAGTTGGATGAAAATCTCACTCTAACATAGATCTCTGTCACTTTCAGCTGGGAGGCTATCATATAATGTAATCCCCGAGAGGAAGGAGCTGAATGTCAGTGTGTCCGACATGCTGGAAAATCACAACTACCACCTCCGTCTGTGCCATAAGGATTTCATCTGCGCTGGCACAGGGGCCAATACACTGGTCAGTCCCTCTGTTCATTGGGAACTGAGAATCAGAATGACTTTTTGTTTTGCAAATTAGCAATAAAGTTTTTGACAGGCAGGGTACCATACATGGTAAAGGGACTACAGGATCTTGCATTTCTCTGCAACTTTTAGGAGAACAAAGGTGAATGCCACTAATGCAATGCTGTTCATCTGATGCATAATTGATATTAAAAAGTATTCCCCGCATAAAAGAACAGTCTTAATAGGGACGCTCAGTTTGAGACCTCTTGAAAACTCTCACAGCTCGCTTGTGCAGTATGAGACTCTGCCGGTGAAAAAATGTGGCTAATCATTCATGCGACTCAAGAATCACCCTGAATCGTCAAACACCAACCCATAAACACATAAATGCAAATACACACACGCCAAAGTAAGACTGATAAATGTTTAGCTTTGTTTACCTTCCAGATAAAGAAGGAGGAACCCGTAAAAAGCGCCACCCTCCCGTACTCCCGACCTTTGCCCTGCCTCTGCATCGAGGTAAAGTTTCTGTCAACACTCCTGGTCTCAAGCACTTATGATCTGTTTCTATTAGTCATCAACTCCATTAAAGGGACTGAACATTTGATACGCATTCATAAATTCCTCACAGGGGTGGTCAGCTGTGATGGATGCCCCCAGAGTCCAGGTCTGCCCTTTCAAAGACCGTGAGTCACTTGAGTCACACAATTGCTTTTAGTCATAATCAATTCCGTAGTAAGCTGAGCATGTGCTGTAGCACTTCAAAACTGATACCGTATCATTTCTAAAGATCGTGACCTCACCTCCCTGCAGGTCTCGAGGAGCTGTGGTTTGGAATTAACTTTGACCCACTGGAGGGGACGCTATGGTGGGCGCCCGCCTGTCCAGTTACTGCTGTGGTTGTGTTGTGTCAGGAAAGAGAGGACGGCGTCTGTGTGGATCTGCCTCATGCCTCCCAGAATGTTAGCAGAGAAAAGGTACAGGTCTCCGACATGTCGAGTTGTGTTTACCTTGCAATGTTTCTGGCTGCTTGTTATGGTCAAAAATCACTTGAAGTTGGTGTACATGTGAGGCAACAACGCACAAGATCATATCCATAGTAGTTGTGCCACACAGATAATAGACTTGTGACGGAGGTTCAAAAACCAGATGCCTGGTTGTGTGTCACAGATTAGTCACAGCCCCTATACAGTTACCCACCTTTGTGGCACTTTACGACCGGGTGAGTGATAACACCAAGGTCAGGAATTTGAATGTGTCATGATCCTATTTGAGGAAAATGTCTCGTGACTGACAGATGTGGATGTGGGTCATGATGTCAGCTGTTAACACAATAAGCACACTATGAACAATCATTCCTCAGTGACTGAGCACACTTTGTTTTTTTTGTTTTTTTGCCAGTGACACTTTGTGAGTCTCATCATGCACAGAGCATGTCAAAGAAAAGTGTTTACATATTAAACTAAACTGTGTAATATTGCACTTAGCCAGGAATCTCAAAACTGTTTCTTTTAAAATGAATCAAAGTGAGTATGAGTTTATTCTAACCTCTTGCTTCACACATCTGGGAATCCTTAGACGAAACTGAGATTGTATTTTGATCGTAATTGGATTAAACCCAAGGCAGTTTCACTCGAGAAGGGAATTCTCTGTTAATATAAAAATAGCTAGTGACGCAGAGAGTCCATCCAGAATCCAGCTGACCTAAAAAACTAATTCAGTCTGAGCCCAAACAAAACAGGAGTAGTGTAGCGTGTAGTCAGTCTGATCTAAACTAAATACTTAAAGTATCCACTTGTAGTAGTAGTAGTTGCAACACTGCTCTGTATATAAAGATTATTTCATCAATAACTATTTCATAATTCTTTGCTTTTCAGATAAGATTTACTGAAGTGGATCCACACCCTCAACTGTGCATGAAGGTAATGATCACTTTTCCCCCTTTGGCTCTTTCAGCCAAAGGGAAACAACAGAGCTGACATTAATCATAGGGAGTATATGTGTTCCCAGAGTTCTATGTTTCCCAGCTCAATATCCTCTTAATATGACACATTAAGGCCCTGATCAGATTTTTGCTGGTTGCAAAATGCAAGGCGTGTTGCAGTTTCACAGGGTTTTGGTGCCAGACTATTTCTTGGCATGATAAAGTAACTGCCTTCGCTGGTTGAAAGCTATAGAGGTGCTGGTGTTTTTTTTAATTATGTTTGGACAGAGTCAGGCTAGCTGTTTCCCAGTGGTTTCCAGTCTTTGTGCTCAGCTAAGCTAAGACAACCGTCTGCAGGACAAATAGGAAGCTGCCACCAGCATCTGGTTAGCTTAGGTTACTGGTTAGCCGGTACTAGTTAGCGGCTAAGCTAAGCTAAGCCGTATAGACATGAGAGTGCTATCGGGCTTGTCATCTCGAAAAGAAAGTGAATAAGCATATTTCCCAAAATGTCTAAAAGGTGAGTCAGAGTACTTTGTCAGATGCTTTAATCAATTTCATGTAATTTTAGTGCTGGGTTAAGGTCTGCCTTGGAATGCATGATAATGGCAGAAAAACTTAACTGGAAATAAATTATAATTATATGCTAATTTCCGGTGGTATAGAGTGACAGAGTAATATAATGTGATAGAAAACATGGATAAAAACAAACAAATGCCTCTGTTTGGGCATAACGCTAGCAGCATTTCCTCTGCTAAGCCAGTTCATTTCTATATAAGGACACCCCACAGTGAATTATCACGCTTTTAATATTGTTAAAGAAAAGGGGGAAGCTGTATTCAAACCTTCATCTGTTCCAGCTTATTTCAGCTGTTCGAGTTAACTGGTAGCCTAACCACAAAGCAGAAGTACTGTTCCTATTGTTATTTGCATTTTGTTATGCTTTGTTGTGTACTGACTTACCACAGAGGTTGAACTGTTTGCTGGAACTGTTTCCTGTGGGTATGGTTTAATGTGTTTAATGGGCAAAATCTTGCATTTAGATTCCTTTCTTTGAACTAAGGGTTGTGGTTATTCGCTTTATATAACTGTTGGATGAAGAGTACTGCAAAATGTAATTGTATTGTCTTCTTCAGTTCACTGCAGGCTCTCAGTCCTGGACGAGGTGCCCCTTTGCTGATGCGAGATTCCAAGGTACCACTTTTTGTCACATCGGCATGCCAATCATATCACGAGTATCATCTGATTATTGCACCCCTACGGCAGTCTACGGCAAGAAATCTACCTGACAGTAATTTTTAGAGCCACATGTTGATTATATTGTGAAGATAATGACAGACATTATGTAATGTGGTGTTGTAGAATTGGTCATTATAGTGATAGCTGTGCAATAATTTCCAGCATGGGAGGTGGTTCAGACGAGAAGACAAGGGCAGGAAAACGTGGAGATGTCGTCACAGATCACTGCAACGTTTTCTGTGGGGCTGTGTGAGAAGTCTGAAGGGTCTACTGTGTGCCAGGTCACCGAAACACACACCATGCATGTGGTAGGTGTCACACTCGCTGTGAATTTGGGGGAGTGCCGGCATTTTTATACTTATCAAACCTTTCACTGACCCCTTGTGCCCTGTATGGAAACATCTGTATTTGTTATATGAAGGAGCTGTCACAACATGCTTGCAATGATTGCACAGCGGCTTCTTTTGTATCTGATTACTGTTTGTTATATATTTTCTCTGTGTTGCTGGGAAGCAACAAGTTTCCTCTAAGGTGTTGTAACTTCAAACCACTATTTGTAATCAACAAAGCAATTAAAAGTAATTACACCTTGAAAGTAATGTTTTATAGCAATTACAGGGCACAGGGGCAATATATCAGCCACAGACAATATGCAATAACATGTTTTCTGGCATCGTTGCAGGAAGCCGCTCGTTTATGTGTGTGTTTCTACTTGACAGAAACAATGACAACTTCCACAACACCTGCATGGTTAAGCCTCTAAGGGTTTTTGTTTCCTTTGTCTCTTCCTCAGGAGAAGCATAAAGCTGTTGGCTTAAACCTGGCAGGGGAACTATGTAACTCATGTGTCCAGGTATGTTTGTGTAAATAGATCCTTTGAGGTAAACCGCATGTTCCTTCACAGACTCTCTCTGAATACACATTTTGTATTTGGGTAGATCAAGAGGCTCGATGTGAAGTTTGCTGCCACAGTCATCCACTGTCTTGAACAATGCAGTAAGTGTGTTTTTTTGGGCTTCTGCTCCTTACAAACTAGAGATGAATTCATCCTTCTCTTTACTTCTCTTCTCTTCTCTCCTTTTTTGGGTCCCATCCTGTGGTCTAATCTGGGTCTTTTCCTTCTTTTCTCTCTCTCATTCTGAAAAATAAAATCATTTATTCCACTTAAATGTTGGGTGCAATGATGGATGAAACCATTACGTACAAACATAAGAAACTTGAAGAAAGTGAAGAACACCGTCTTTGATGCCATCTTTGATTTATTTGAGCAACAGTTTCTTTACGCACAATTGAGAACTCAAAATATTGAGAAACTGTAGGGAGCAGAAGCTATAGCCTACTAAGCTAAGCTAAGCTATCTTTCTCCTGGCTCCAGCTTCATATTTATAGATATATATTGACAGTAAAACAAAAGTATGATATATGACTATTTAGGACATGTGACTTACATATTTTATGCCTGTATGCCTCATCGTTTAGCCTACAATTTCAACTATTGTGGGCGTGTGGATCTGCACTGTAGAAGTTCAGTCTAGTTTATTCATACTGGTATGTCGGACTTGTGCCATGCCTATGGCACAAATGCTGTAGTCTATATATATATATATATATATATATATATATATATACTGTCAATTCTCGTCACAGATAAATCGTCACCCCTCGGACCTGTCATCTCCAGTCGAGCCTCTTGGGGCTTGACCTGGGTCATTGTGCCAGCTGGTCTTTGCCTCTCTGGCATCATAATCGTCACTCTGATGCTTCACGTACTGTTAACCGGTAGGTAGAAAATTACACAATCAAGCTCATGCCTTCAGTATTATCTTCTCTGTTGACATACTGTTATGTAAGCACTTGTACTAAATGATTTTGGGCCAGAGTCCACCCTTCAAAGTCACAGACTTTGTCGCACGCTCCTGATAAGTCTGGGAGGGTTCAGGTCTGGACTTCCTGAATCAAGTCTACACACGCTTGATTAAGGCTCCAATGCTGCAGACTTTGCTTGAAGGAACTAACCACAATTACTAGTGTTCTGATGATTACAACACTTATTATCTATGTTTGTTTTCCCTCTCCTTGATATGTGATTGAACTTGATCCAACAATGTCTCATATTATTGTGGTTGTAATCAGGTACAAAAAACACCATGTCAAAAAAGCTTGCTGTACTTTTTGTGGCCTTCTCTGAACTTGTGGTACTGTATTTTAGGAAAGATTTGTGTTTGCAAAGTGTACAACATTAGTTATTTAATTGATTGATGCGTTTTTCAATGGACTGTGTGTGGGCTTTAAGCAAAACTCCCTCTGTGAACTGATGGTTTACAGAAACCTACAATTGCAAGCACCATAGATGTATTGGCTAGTGCGAAATGCACAACTCATTTGAATGAAAGCCAGCCACTGAATTTGTCGTTATATTGGTCTATTTCCTCATCTGATTCCCCCTGTATTTTATTGTAGTTTATCAGAGGAGGAAACAAAAACGAAATGGAGGCTGCACCTCTAAAAAGCAAACAGGTAAGATTACCACATTTTTTGTTTATTTTGTTGACTGCATAGCATATGCACTTTCAAATACCTAAAACCTGAACCCAGTCCTTTCTTTTGACAGATCCTGCTTTTGACTGTGTGGTCCCTGCGTTGCAAACTCAACCTGTTCTCCACGGAGGGGTCCTCATACCTGATTCGCCGCAGTGTGGGAACACTGAGAAGGCCAACTTGATCTCTTACTGACCAAAGAACGGTGCTGCGGTCAAAAGCATTACTTAATGCGCAGTATAAAACTGTTAAGATGTTACATAAACCAAATAAGTTCTCTGTTGAATGCAGTGTACAATGTTGGGACAGATATTTCGAATGCCATGCATGTTACTGTATATGTGCTGGTTAGTATGCTTGTTATAGTTATTTGCGGCTGTTTATGCATTCTGTGTGGTTTTGTCTGTTTGGGTGAAAGTGTATATTTCCACCCTAATTAAATTTATATTTTCGATAAAAAAAAGCAAAATCTGAAAGAAACTTGCTGTTTTTTTTAAACAGTTTTTGTTTTTGAACATTATGTTTTTTCATAATGAATTTAACTTCAGAAAAATAATGATTCACTTATTTTTAGTTTAGTTGTAATGAAGTCTAAACCTTTTCTTATGTAATTTTCCTTGTTTTAGAAGCAAACAGTAGTCACAGCCTTAAATGCGGCACATCACTCACAACATTACGTAATATGACTAATATGACTACTACAATTGGAAATGTCAAAATATGATATAGCAAACAGGAGCAGTGAGTTGAATCACCACCTCTGACAATAAGAGCTTCACCAAACTGTTATTTACCACTATTGCGTCATTATATTGCAAGGTGTTTGTGTTATTTTGTCCACACTCTGTAGAGGCCTCCTTCTAGTCCCTATAGGTATTGAAACATAACACTTTCCAAGAAATGAGTTTTCACTGGAGCTCTCACACCACTTAGTTTGCATACTTGTTCAGACAAGCCAGCACTGCTGTTGCTTTGTTTCTTTTTAAGTGACGCCTCACTTTCTTTATCCTTTGCATATTTTGCTTCTTTTTCGTATATACACGTACACATCTGCTGGTATGGAGTATGTTAGCACCCATGTAGCATTTTTACCAGAATGAAAAAATGAAAACATTTATGCATCACAAGTGACAGTGAGCACATTATGTGGACAGGTGAACAAAACTGTAGTAACAAGAATTATTAAAGCTGCTGTCATACATATTTTTATATTAACAATGAATCAAATGACTATGGGTAAAGTGAAAGGTGTCGCCCATACTGATGAACCCACATGTAATTATACACCCAGTTATGCAGTTTTCCTCAGCTCTAGAGCATTTTATCCTCTTTCAGCTCTCATCAACCTTGTTTCCAGCAGCAGCTGCTGTCAGCCAGCACGTTCTAATAAACCAACTGTACGCAACCTGCCCAGCACCAAATGACAGACAGACAAAGTCAGTGACTAGCTGGTGAACATAGCGAACATGGAGTATCTAAAGAGCCAGATATGTTTCTCAGGAGTCACTGAAGACCAACACAGAGCTAAAGTAAGAGTGAATATTGGACTAACATTCATCAGGTGGACAGAAACAAGATGAATGCTAATGTTGCTCTGTATCTGCTGAATGTTTAAGCAACTATTAGCTAACATGTTCACCATATCAACTGAAAGGTGATCATTTGTGGCAGAAAAATCTATTAACGCAGGTTTAAATTACACAATCGATGCATACATACCCATGATATAAAAATAATTCATGGAGATGTAGATATTTGGGATGACAATACAGCTAATTATGTATTCATAATTTCATGATCTATATTAAAATTATCAAGCTGTGAAACAGACATTTCACTGCATTTGTATTGCAGTGAAGTATTTATTCAAAAATGGCCATTTTCACACTTTTTGTGACACCTTTACTTGTTATTTACAGAAAAAAATAAACTACGTTTATCAGCTTTTGCATTCAAAATCAATGGGAATATTTAGCCCATCCATTAGCTATAGTGAAAACGAGACAAGAGTCTACAGCCATGCTAGCAGCTCTGTGACGCTGTAGGCACAGTGGCGCTTTGAGCTAAATGGTTATGTCAACAATGCTGACATGCGTTTAGCAGGTAATATTTTACCATGTACACCATCTTAGTTTAGCTTGTTAGCATGCTAACATTTGAAACCTTGAAAAGTTAAAGGATCACCAAAGTCATTAGGACTCATCCTCTGGGGGGCATGAATGTCAGTATAAAATTTAATGGGAATTCATGCAATGATATTTCAGTCTGGACCAAAGTGGTGGACTGACAGACCGAGCCATGACCCTGTCACCTTTATTAAATAGGTTATCTGAGGTAGGTGGGGGCATTAGGTTTGAGTTGAACCCAGGAAGTACATTATATGGGTCTTAGCTCAGTTTTCATCATATCATGTATCACTTTGCTTTGGTTCTCATTACATCCACTTAAAGTAAGCCACAAGCATGAAAGTCCTAAGGTCAGACCCGATGTTAGATCACCACTTTACGCATACATACAGTTCCTGAGCGGCTCCAGTAGCACATTAGGAGTACTGATCAGACACCAATTCTTTCTCCAAAGTCCTGGTCCATTTGTTCCTATTGATTACAGTCCAGTGCTTTAGCTTGGAGAGGCTGGATGCAAGGATTGACTGATTTGCCATGGTAGTCTGGAAAGCATTCAAACATCCTGGTCGCCTGGAAGCTTCAGCTCCAGACAAAGGCGCATACATCTCTCCCTTCCTGCCACAATCTCTTCCCCTACTGCCTTACTGTGCTGCCCACATCTTTCTCAGTACGGGATTGATTTCCGCTTGGTTTACATAGGCAAATGATGTTGCTACAAACAGGACACTGTACCAGTAAGAGAACAGAGGTTTCTCTGTGCAGATACATTCACAGAAGGCCTGTAGGCAAGTACACAATCCACCCTGTGGTGCACAAGCACACAATCCACCTTGTGACCAGGCTTTCACACACGAGGAACTTGTTACTGTAAAACTCTAAATGGGTCAGTCTTTTGGTACGAGTGAGCTGGAACACATTTCCTTGTTAGATTGGTTTTGAATGCGCAGTAAGCAGGCATGTAAAATACAGTGAGCCAAATATAAAACGAGTGAAGAAAATAATGTCCTCTTTGAAATTACACATGACCTCACAGGAAGTAGGGAAGTGAAAATCAGTGTCTATTTTTATCCTTTATCACAGGGCTGAAAACATTTTACATAACAAAGCCATGTATGCTCATCTGGCCTTTTCCCAAAAACCTGCACAAGGAACGCTTCCTCATAGTAGAAAGGAATCTTCTTTCATGAATCATAACACATATCCACATGCGTTTAGGGAAAGTATGAGTGACCTTTAACTAGCCTTATATCAGTGTGTCATTATTAATCATAACTTCGTCAATGAGGAAATAAGTGAAGTTGATGCTGATTATTGGAAAGCATCATTATAATTCATGGTGACTCTGCAAAAAATCTACAGCCTGTACCAGGTGGTGCATGATTACTGGTTACTCACTTGCCTAAAAGGTTAGTCCACCCAATGTTTCCACTTACCACATGTGATATCACAAACACGCAGTTTTTATTTGTACACATTTTAGGAGAACTGCCAAAGAGATTTCTACCACCAATGAATAATGGATATTTGATCAAATCAACTGGAAACTGTCTTTTCAGAATCAATTAATCAAAGATTCTGTAGAAAATACCAGAACATTGTTTTAGAAAGGCATATTGCTTGTTTTAGTCAGTCCAACACTTTGGTTCAGACTTAAATTTCTATATAATCCATCCAAACACCTGTGGGATGGATTGACATGAAATCTGTTACAGACATTCATGTCCCCCACAGAATGAATTGTTAAACTTTGGGGATTCCCTGACGTTTTATCTAGCTGCATCTTCAAAATTTGGTCCAGTATTTTGGTTTATGACCAAATACCTACAAAACTGACATTCCCATGAACTTGTCATGATCCCAAGGACTCTGGTGTGGACTTTTTTGGTCTTGTTGTTTCCTGTTTTATTTTGAAATTACTGTTCTTGTTTCCTTGTGTGCCCTTTATTTCCTGTCTTTGTTTTCCCTCCAGTTTGATTGTTTTCACCTGTGTCTTGTTACTCACCTGTGGTTTGTTACTCACCTGTGTCTGTTTCCCGCGTTGTCTCCTCCCCTATATATACCGGTCCTCTCGCTTTGTTCTCTGTCGTGTCATTGATTATGTTGGTTGGTGGGTGCTCCGTGCTCCGTGCTCCTTGTCGCGTGCTCCGTGCTCCGTGCTCCTTGTCGCGTGCCAGGAGTTTTCCCGTGTTGTTCTTGGCTTCCTGCCTGCGTTTCCTTGTGTTGTCTCCTGCCTGTGTTCCTGGCTGTGCTTCTGTGTTCCTGCACTTCAGTTTTGGACCATAAGCTACTTTTGTTAATAAATTGTTCATCTACACCAGTCTGCCTGTCCCGTCTGCATTTGGGTCCTTTCCCTGCTGCCTAGATGGCAAATCGTAACAGAACTGCAGCTGTACTTTGTGTTTAGTGCTAATTAATAAACTAAGATGGTGAACATGGTAAATATTGGCTCCCCGTTCGATTTAGAGTTGATTTTAAGATTTTACTGATCACTTTTAAAGCACGTCTGGGTCTGGCCCCAAGCTATATAGCAGAAATGTTGACCCCATATGAGCCGGTTCGCAGCCTTAGATCCTCGGGTGGGGCCCTTCTGGCCGTTCCAAAGTTGAGGGGCCCTGATAGCAAAAGCACGATCACCTTTAGATTTTAGCCTCAACTTTGGAACGACCTGCCCGAGGAGATAAGGCTTGCAGAATCAGTAACTTCTTTATTGCTTTTACTGTTTTTAATTTTTTTAATGTATTTATTGATCATTAATTTTTATCTTGCTTTTGTTTTGCTTTACTGTTTGGCTTTCTGTTATATTGCTTTCTGAGTATCCTGCTTTTGCTTTGTCTGTTGAAGCACTTTATAAACTCTGTTTTTAAAGGTGCTATATAAATAAAGTTATTATTATTATTATTATTATTATTATACCTGCTTGACATCAGCATGTTAGCATTGTCATTGTGAGCATGTTAGCATTTAGGTCAAAGCGCTGCTGTGCCTCAGTAGAGCCTCATAGAGCTGCTAGCATGGCTGTAGACTCTTAGTCTTGTTCATCTGGTAATGTATATGGATCATAGGCTTCACGCAGTCATTGATTGCGTGATTTGTCCAACTACATAGTCCACTAAAATTAGGGGACTTTGTAAAAAAAACATTGATGATTCCTACACAGTTCATCTGAATATGAACGTCTTTAAACTAAAGATGAAAGACAGCACTTTAACCTCACAGTTATTGTTTTTCAGTTCAGATCCAATGTGCCCGAGTATACTGTAGAGCCAACACAACAAAAAACTTCATCAAGTTTCTGGTCCCACTCCCCTTTACTCCCCTCAGAAAGCTTTGAGTAGATATCAAAGAGAAGATCTCTTTTCGCATTTATTTATTCAATTATAGATCTTCTAACATATCTTCTCTAAAGTTTAATTCCCTTGATGAAGCTTTAAATGCTGTCCTCTCCACGTTGCCAGGAATAAACTGGTGGCCTTTTTTATTGGCCTGAAAGTGGACACATTTTAATGTACTGAGTCTAAAAAATATTGTGGATGATGTGAATGAAGCAATCCTACTTGGTTGACAACAGAAAATGTGTAACTGTCCTACTATTTACAGACTGCAAATCCTAAACTATCTGCATGGCTAGAATACAACTGAGAGGTGAAGAAAAGGAGGAAAAATACAATTAGAGCAGCTCGCATAAAGAAGAAAGAAAGAACTGAACAGAACACTAAACAACAAACGTCAGCAAAGAGAGAAATGATGGAAGGACACAACAAATAAAAGATGATTTTGGGTAAACACATTCCAGGAGCATTGTTGCGGGGAATGAAATCAAAAGGTGCATGATTGTATGTTGGCAATCCAGCTGAGGGAGGGACCAGTGCATCATTCTGCCCTGATGGTACCCCACATGTATGAGATTTCCCAGAAAAGCTTGGACTGATAAAAGCAGAACAATCATCGTTCTTTACCAGTTATCAGGAAAGAGCATTGTGGGATTTTGTTTTGGCTCCACTTTCAGTGTAGGACTTTCATACTTTGTGTAAGGAAAATGTCCCTGTCTGATCCATTTTGAAAAAGGGAAAAAATATTATTAACAGTAGAACAGTACAAAATGACGAGCAGTGACAGGTAGCATAAGTCCCTGTTTTACAAAATGATAGAACTTTTACAGAACAAACGTTTTGCAATATTTTGTAAGTATTTAAAATGAAACTTGATGATTTTCCCCTAAAAATCACTACACAATATCTAGTGTAATATCTAATATAATTCTTATAACTATAATAATTATTATTAATTTACAGTAATAATAAATGGTGAACAGGCAGTATTAGGTACACTCTGTTAAATGAATGGTGAACAGTGCCATCTTCAGGCCAGTTTTTCCAGAAGAAACATTTTTTAATGACTGAAAATGTTGTCGTATTTACCTGAAAATTTGTTTTTATTTGAAGTTCAGAGGCCGGGGTCATGGTCAACTATAGAACAGCTACCCTAATATTATTTGCCACTGAGATAGTATTAGGTTAATTACTGGACACCAACTGCAGAGTACATACAGTAGATAGGACAACAGCCCTGAATGCTATCTTGGGTGTGACATTAGTAAGATATGACTTCCTTATTAATGTCTGGCAATAATTGCACTTTATTTCTATTTATTATGATGAATGAATAGTAAGCTGTAAAAAGTGGCCTTAAAAACATATTAATCATCAGTCATAAACATAAACAAGTTTTCCATTATGAGAAAATTTTAAAGCAGAGACTAAGGATGTGTCTCAAACTGATCCATTGTTCATTAGCGACTCTCCCAAAGCTAAAAATATTGGAAGTGCTGGAAGTCCAACCCTTGACAATTCCCAGATGCTGGAGGAAATGTTACTACACTTCTGCTTGGTGGGACTCACCCAGGGAGGCAGAGTAGCACAAACATGAAAGACATATTAGGGCGTAGATAATTTAATTGCTGAATTGTGTTGGAGGTCTGACTAATAAAACAAACAAAAAAATAGAACAGTCAGTCTGTCCCTACACGACCACAAGATGGCGGTGTTCACCAAGACTTGACCTGAAGGGAAATGACAGCACAGATGTGGATGGCTTCTGTTCATGGTGCAAATCAGTGAAAAATAAACAGTCACACTAATGACTAGTGACAAAATGTGTTTGACAGTTGAATGAGAGGAGCCAACACAACAACCACTATAAAGTATTGTCTGACTGGGAGGCTTCAAATGTCAGCAATTCAACTTAAGTAGAGCTACTGCTGAATATATACGCCAAAGGTGCACCTGAGCGAGGCATTAAACCTTGAAGTGAAACCTCAGAACAATAAAGAGGCTTAGAGGCAGCCAAACAATGATGCTGAAGATATAATCTGTGACATTTCATCAGTCTGTGTTGTTTAATGCTGTTCTTGTGATGAAGTTCTGTAGTTAACCTTTATTTGATATATGCACTTCCATTATCCTTCTCGGTCTGGTTTTACTTCAATTAGTGGTTTCCTTTATTTCCCAGAATGCCTTTGTATAACATCTAGGGAATACATTCAGATGTAGGTTTTACATCTACTGTACATGGATAGAAAATTTGGAATACCAGCTCCAACAGCACCCTTATATTCAAATTGCATTATGTCTTGAAGCAGCACTGCATTTATATCTATATTTGTATTTAAAAGTCCTATAAAGAACTGAGTGAGTGAGTGTTTATCCTTGATGTGTTGGATTGTTGAACCATTTCCTAAAATTAAACTCTAGTGTAGCTTTGCTGGAATTATCTGAACATGATGTAATGCTGTCTAAGCATGGCCAGTTATCCACAGGGATAAAAATGCCAGGTGCAGTGCCAGCAGCTGTCTTTGGTGGACTTTTCCTTCAAAACAATTAGAAACGCAGAAAGAACAAATGAAAATAGAAGAGCACTGGCACATAGGATGATGCTTAAGGCCTTCAGGTAAAACTCCACCACTACCATGCTTCTTTCTTTGTCTTTATCTCTATCTATCTGTCTGTCCATCTCTGTCTCTAAGCCCATGCAGTGAAAGAATGACAAACAGGGAGGCCAGAGACAACAGACAGGGATGAGCTAATCCTTGTTGTGTATAATTCCAGACATTCCGATGGGGTGTTGTTCCCGGGTGGGCTAATCGGTGTGCGCCGACGCAGCGCTCGCGCCAGGGCTTTGCTCTAAACAAACAAACACGGGCCTTTAGAACCGCAGAGAGTGGAAAGCCGGTGTCAAACAGGCAAGTATTCACACATAGGGCCACTCACACCCTCAGGTATGCATGGAAAGACACATATCCGTAAACACATATTTACACATAGGAAGAGAGCTGGGTAACTGAGACGAAGGTGAAAGGTTCAAGGGTGGAAAAAAAAGAGAATGGATGGGGGGATGGGAAGAAGATTTGGTTTTAGCAGGAGATTCCATATTGATGAGGGAAAACTTCTCTCACTTTGGTATTTAAAATACATGGAAAGTGTGCCATCAAACCAATACATACTGTACATGGGACTTTTTGAACTGGTAAACCTGTTCTTACATCCGCAGTAATGTAGGGTCCGGACCCAAGCGTTTGGGAGCTCCCGTGTTTATAGGCCATTAGGTGAAGAGTACAGGAGGATGGGAAACTAAATAGCTAAACAGAGGAGGAAGAGGGTACGAGGTACTGTGGGTCGAAGATGTGATAGATGACAAGGTAAAGAACCTCCTATAGATGAAAAGATGAAAGACAGGGATTGTCAGACTGAGAGGACGAGCAGACAGGAAGCCCGGAGAGAAGAAAAAAGGAGGAGAGACAGGAGGGCTCTCGAAGAAAAGTACAGTGCGCGTCGGTAGGTCCTGTTGACAAGTATAGGAAAAGCTCTCTCGCACACAGAGGCCTCTTTGTTCCTTTGTGAGTCATTCTAGAAAGGCCACAGCTGTAAACAGTCGAGATCAGTCCATTAGGCCCTGAGGTGCCGGAGCTCCAGCTTTGACTGTGTATCCGGAAAGAAACGGCAAGCTTGAGTCATCAATAAACAGAACAGTCGGATGAGTGTGTAAGTGTGTGTGAGTGTTGGGGGGTGGGTGGGGGGGTAATAGGAGGCAGAGAGAGGAGGAGTGCAGGGTTTAGTGGGATAATGGCGCAGAGTAGCACGGGGCAATGATCTCATGCCTCTCCCAGCTGGCAAACAAGGCCTTTTCCATGGGCTCCTATCTCTCTGTCACCCCTCTGCTGTCTCTCCAAATCCCTCCCTCTCTCTCTCTCACACTGGCAACTCTTTCTCATCCTCACTCTTCCTCTCTCTCTCTCTCTGCTAACCGGAGAGAAATATTTCATGCCGGTGGTGGCGATTCTTTCCATCCCTTGACTCTCTGTAAATCCTTCAATTCAGAGGGAGTGAATATCTATCCCTTCCCCCGACACACACACACATATATAGCACACATAATCAAACCTAACCTTTAGATTTACTTTCTGCCTTTTATTTATCAGTCACCTCGCTCATTTTCGACAGGACTTGGGTCAAATCATCAGGGATCGCCAGGTCACCAGTAGCGCAGCAATGAAAGGCTGTGAATGGACAAAAGAAGCCCTGGGTTAGTGACCTCAGCGGAGTCGCTGCCTTTTGTCAGCTTCGTTGACCTCTGACCTGTCGTGACCCCGGCACACGCCAGGCCTGCTCCCGACCCCTGCCCGTCCTCTAGCTCGTGTTTGTTGCCTTGTGCCATGTGGGTACACACCAACAATTAGTCCTTACCATCCCCCAACATGCACACACTCAGAGAGTCCATCTGTTGGAAGGCAACCTGTGACCCTTGACATTTCAGTAGTTGAGGTCAGGCCATGTGCCGATTGGCCAGCTGTGGAGGTGTGTGTGTGTGTGTGTGTGTGAGACATGGGCAGGTGGGCAAGAGTACCAGTACAGTACTATAAAGACAACTAAACAATGGCAAAGGCAACAGTAGGACACAATGAGCTCACTCAGCACAATCATTGTTGCAGAAAGAGAGAGCAAACTGCAGAGTCAAAATATGGCTGATCATCGACTCCAAATCTTTTTCTTGTTTAGCAGTCAAGACAAATATCTCAAAGGAATAGTTTGACAATTTGGAAAATACACTTATTCCGTTTGTTACCAAGAGTTAGATGAGAAGATCGATACCACTCTTATGTCTGTCCGTTAAATATGAAACTAGCTAGCTAGTAGTCGATTAGCTTAGTTTAGCACAAAGACTGGAGGCAGGGGAAACAGCTAGCTTGGCTTTGTGAAGGTTTTTGTATGTATTAAACAAATGAAATATAATGTGCTGATGAGTGAGTTTTAGAGGTGCTGGTAGGCTGGGTTTCTTTACCTTTGGACAGAGCCAGGCTAGCTGTTTCCCCACTTCCAGTCTTTATCTTCTCATCTAACTCTTGGCAAGAAAGCAAATCAACGTATTTCCCAAAATGTCAAACTATTGCTTTACAGGCTGGATCACCCATATTACAAAAAAAGGGAGAAAAAACAACTGTATTGGGGTGACAGCGGAAATCTCAGAGACAGATACTGTATCTCAAAACCTTTATTACAGTAAAGCAGAACCACTTGCATTGATAGATACCACTTTTTTGTAATTTGGGTGAACTGACCTTTTAATCGCCATCCTTCGTGGCTTCATATTAAGATATCGCATTGTGTTTTGATTATGAGATTAAACAAAGAAGACAAGTATGTGATTCAACATGATTGGGGAATGTTGCATGTTTTTTGTGTGTGTCAGCCCTCAAACACTTTGATCCGGTGGAGATGTCTTTGTTAGAGTGAAAGCTCAGCCGAATCACACCGCTCCTGTCTTCACTGCGAGAGCTGGGATTGGCTAAAAAGAAGAATAACATGGAAACACAATACAGAAGCTGTTTTTTCTGCGGGGGGTGGATGGAGTTTATGCATGTGTGTGTACTGACCCCCCACTGTGTGCTAAGCAGAGAGGGTGGGGTGAGGGTAAGAGGCCCGTAGGTGGATGAGTGCCAGGCCTTTCCTGCAGTTCTATAAGCTCCCCACTTGTCGGGCTTTGCTTGATAATCACTCGTGTGTGTGTGTGTGCGCGCTTGGCACAGGAACTGGCATGGCTTCAGAGGGATCTGCCAACCCCCCATGCACAATGGCTTTTGTCAGTACAGGCCCACTGCACCAGACCACAGTCATACTCTATGAAAGATACCAGGATCCCATCAAAGAAAGATGAGAGTGTGTGTGTGTGTGTGTGTGTGTGTGTGTGTGATGAGGGAGGGGCATGGACTAATACTGAGTAATTGAGAAAGAAGGCTAAAAGACAGGGAGAAGAAGAAAAACTGGTTAATTACAGAGGGGAGAAATAGAGAGACAAGAGTATAGGGAAAAGAAGAAAGTTAGAGTAGGAAAAGCAAAATCAGACTGGGACAAAAAAGATTACTGTGAAACAGAAAGCAACAGGGAGAAGTGAAGTTTGGGAGAGACGGGGTGAAAAAGACACACACACACACGCACACACACACACACGTGTTGCGTCAAGCTATCCTGAAACACTCACCACCTACTATACATCACAACACATGGAGGAATTCAGTGCTGCTATTCACATATGGCTCAGATACTGGGCAGCTATGTGAGGCTGGCTTTTTAACCACTGAGTATATCACACTGATGTACTGCTACTCTTAAAATCCAAGGCAATGCCAAAGACGCACTGAAACCTCCATATGGGATTTTTTTCCCCCATGCATGTCACTTACTATGAGCATTCACTGCACGTTTTTATTTCTGAAGAGAAGGATTTACACTTTTTTGTGCTACAAATTTGTTGCAATTATTGGCTGATTTTAGCTCATCACAGATTATTATTATTATTATCAGCAGCGTATAAGTTGACTGATAAGTAACAAGAAATTGCAGTGTCTGAATTACATAGATTGACCAAATTTAAGGCATCCTCCTCATCAGAAATGTTTGCTTATGATGTATAAACAAATATTTAAACACTTAAAGATCAATACTGGCATAGTCTTAAAAACTAAGTATGTTACGGGCAATCGGTCTGACAATTTATGCGAAAATTCCTTTTCAGACCAGCATCAAAGTGTCAGTATTTCTTTCTATTTTCATCTGTATTCAGGAACTTAATTTCCAGCCTTTAACATGTACATGGCTTGAAAAATGTTCATGCCCTGGCTCAAAGTTAAGCCTCATTCTGCATGAAAACGTATCTAGATGGTTATGGCAGGGTGATGTGAAATTTCTGTCAGTTCACTATACATTTACACTAGATTAATGGTAGTATTTAGAGTTTTCAAAATGCCAAGTCATCTGCTCCATGGTGTCACATACCGGATGTCATTCACAAAATAAATAACAATACAATAACATAAAACACTTTTACATATACAAGTATATAGTTTATTGACTCATACCTCTATGTTACATTTCTAAATTAACTTTAAATAATGATTAATCGGCGGTTTGATGTTCAAAAATGTGCAAAGTGTGCCCGCGGAATTCTGGGTCAGGGTAATTATGGACATGCGTACTAATGCATAGCAACATCCAGACAGAAGCGTTAGCTAGCTAGCTAGCTACCGAAGTTTCAAAACAGCAAGTAGGTGAGAGATGAGCGATGGACTACAAACACAAAAGCGAGTTTCAGAAGCAGAAGAAGAAAATTGAAAGAAGCGGCCGAGAAAGAAAAAGCAAAGCTTCCAAAAATAGGCAGACGAGATAGCAAGCACTAGTTGTTCCACTGAGCAAGAGCCAAGTAAGACACCTGCTAATGCTAGCACCAGCGCGCCATCCAACACCACTGGATGTAGCTGATGTAAGTAGAACGTATTAATTATTTATTTGACTAATAATCAACATACACACTTGTGCTTTGTGTTTATAAGGCATATGCGCAGACATGAATAATGTTGTTAATGTGCGGGTGCGCTGTCACCGATTATGTTTTCATATTTGTCAAGGTGCGCCGTCACCAATTATGTGTTTATCTGTCTCAAGGTGCGCCGTCACCAATTATGTGTTTATCTGTCTCAAGGTGCGCCGTCACCAATAATGTGTTTATCTGTCTCAAGGTGCGCCGTCACCAATAATGTTTTTATATTTGTCGCTGTCATGTTTTCATGTTATGGTGCTCCAACACCAGATTTTGACAAGTAGTCTATCATCTTGGCCTTGCTATTACGGTTCCTCTTGTATGAGTCTGATTTCCTACTAATAATTTAATTTAGGCGTCAACTGTGCAGTGCATTTCCATTGTTTCTGGTCGTTTTAAAGCTGCCTGCTTTCACTTCTTTCATTAGCTACTTACATTACTTTATTTTATGTCTGATTGTGAGGCAGGTCGCTTTGACCGTCTTGCATTGGGGCCCTGCGCTGGCTCGTTGCCATTGCTTTTTAGTACAAAATTCCCTCTTTGAAATGGCTTTGGGAATGAATCTCTTAAAAGCCAGTATGGACAGGAGCAATACAGCGACAACTATTTTTTAAATGCATATATTGGCATGTGAGTATTGTTTTAACACTGACTTGAAAAAATGTGAACCTGTCCTTTAGGGTTCACTAAACATTTATTTTCCTGCAGACAATCTCCTGTTGGAAAATCAAGCCCGTGACTCAGCTTGGGCTGTGTCCAACATTCCAGTCCTTACAGTATATGGAGATATACAATACTGTACTGGCAGAGCGTCCTGGCAGCCACCACACACTACAGCTACATTGCAGCAGTGGTGGAATGGCAGATGAACTCATTGGCCTTTATGTAGTAAATGATGAAAAAAAAAAGGGACAAGCACAGCATTGTTTAGCTTGAGGGATGCACATTGTATACCTCCACAGCAATGTCTTCATCACAGCATATCCATATGGTTGGCCTATATTCCATCCTGCGTCCTCTCACATATAGGGCCCCTGTGGGAATTCAATTCCGCTGTAATCATGATGGTTGGATCCCCCCACCGCACACACCCCACTACCCCCTCCAAACCTTTATTATTATTGTCACCTTAGGGGCCAGATTTGGCCCCATTGGCTCTCAGACCTTTCCGAGGCGTACGTCTCCAGGGACCACACAGCTACAACTCTTACAAGTCACTGTGATGTATGCATGCATGAATCCTGTGATACTTCTGCATGCATTTCAGTCATTTTCTGTGCCTACTGGCCTGCATGTGTGAGGCAGCTAACAGCCATGTTCGCCTTAAACAAAGCTGATTTCAAATTGTAGAAATGCTCTCAGTGCGTTTTGTGATGTCCCTCATGGGGAAAGCTCACGGCGTGGACATCAGAGTGGCCCTGAGGGTGAATGCCCTGTAATTATACTACAATACCCACGGGGGCATGGGGCTAGCCGATTAATGCCAGAGCACTGATGGACTGTTGGTAATTGCCATTTTGGAGAGGTGGAGGTTTGGGAGGAGGGGTAGCCGAGGTCACACACCAACAGCTTCAGCTAAGAGATGCTGAGGTGGCATTATCAGTAAAGCTGAACATATTATACATCAGCTGTGCCTCACATTTTTGTTTCTATTCTGTTTTTCTTTGCTGCTCTAGATTATTTTGTTGAAAACGTATTCCCTCCCCCTTCATCATATATATGCTAACATGCTGATGTTAAGTACATTGCTGTATAATCTATGTTCACCATCTTAATTTAGTGCGTTAACATGCTAACATTTGCAAATTGGCAGTAAACACAAAGTACAGCTGAGGCTGATGGGTCATTATTTATGCATGTATTTGCATGTCACAAACCAAAGTATTGGACAAATTGAAATTTTGACCTGTTGATGGCGCTATATGAAAAGCATTTTGTGACAGTGACTACAGTTGTAAGAGATTTAACCATCAAACTGAGTCCATTTAGGATTATCCTGTGACATACTCATCCCCCAACATTAAAGGTCTACAATGGACCATATAAAATTCTATTCTATTCTATACATAGTTCATAATTCAGTATTTTCAAATCAAGCCACAGTGACAACTACATGTCAATAATGGATGAATAGCTGCTCTGTAATGGAACATACATGTGCACGCACACACACTCACACACAGTGACACAGCCGGGCAACCTATTTTAAGGCTGATCCACAATCCATCTAGTTGTCAATCACAAGCCACGACAGGCTGTCTCCTTCTGCCACTGGAACAATACATCAAGACACAAAGAGACAGACACTTGTTACCACTCTCACAGAGGATCCTGTCTCTTTCTGCCTCACCCTCCCTTTATCTCTCCTGCTTTCTTTTCTCTCTCCTCTCCTCTTTCTTCTTCCCCCTCTCCCTCTCTGCCAGCTGTGTATTTTGTGGAGGCGGTGATTTTTCCATCCTTTAATTCACTGAATGCCCTGATTCAAACGACGAGTGTGCGTTTGCACGTGCGCTCCTGTGTACATGAGTCACCACCACTGTACACACGCAGCTGCACAGAAAACACAGACAAGCTGTGTGAGGAGCATGTGAGAGTTTTAAGTAATTGCCTTCTTTTTGTAAAGGTGAGTGTACATTGTGCATTGTGTGTGTGTTTTTCTAATAACCATACGGAGGCACGTGTGCATCATATTGTGGTTGTAGAGTGTGTGTATGTAATTGTGTGTGTGTGTGGGGGGGGGGTCACTTGTTCATTGAAGGTGGCAGTGGTACACACATGCACACACACATACAGAAATGCACACACATACAAGGATTTCTTTTCACGGTGGAATAAAGGAAACAATCCTCCTGAAAAAGGTGGGAGAGGTGGATGTACAGCAAAGAGAGAAGGGTGGAGTGCGTGTGGTTGGGGTTGGGGGTGGGGGGTCAGGAGTCAGAGCAGATGGCAGACATCGCTGCCGCCCCTCCCCCTCTACTCTTTCTCTCCTCACCCTCCTCCTCCCCCATGGCGGCTCAGCAGGTTATGGAGTAGGGGCAATTAACAAGCAGGGAGGAGGTCCCAAACCCCCACCCACCATCCACCTCCACCCAAGTGTGTGTGTGTGTGTGTGTGTGTGTGTGTGTGTGTCTCTCACAGAGGACCACTCCATCAAGCTGCACCCCCAGGGGGCTAAAGTGGGCACACACACACACTTACTCCACCTTGTGTGTTCACAGCTCCATTAGTGATGCCACAGACAGGTGCAAGGAGGCTCGACACCTGTCAATCAAAAATCCCCATTTTTAAATACACATACACATAACCCCTTTAAATGTGCCATAGATTTGTAAGCAGTGCGTGTGTGGCCAGAACATAAACAGATGCACACTCGAACAGAAACACACACTCACAGTCAGGCAGCATTCAAACCAATAACTCTCTAACAGTGATTAAACAGAAGCACAGAAGGAGAGCTTCGACCAGCGAGCGATCAATTTATTAAACTTTATTAATATTTATTTATATTTATATTTTATTAAGCTTTCTTCTGGAAGCGTAGAATTTCCAGGCTTCAGAATGACCAATAATAACCCTGCTATCTTAGCAATCAGTCGCAAAAGCAGTCTTTTCCACCTTGCCTTCCCTCCCTCCCTTTTTCCTCTTCATTTCTTCCCCTCTTTGCCCCCCTCCCTCCCCTCCCTCCCCTGCCTCCTCCCCTCCCAGTGGCACGGCCTGTCATGTACAGCCTATGATTAGAATAATAAGACTAATTAAATCCATATCGCTAAGGCTCTCAAGCACAGCAGTGTGTGTGTCTATATATGTGTGTGTGTATGTGCCCACTCCTCCTGCTACTGTTGCCCATACCATTCGAACCAGGCTCCACACATGACAGTGGGTTACTGTGGAAAGCCCTTTCAAACATAAACAAACCATTATAAATGCTCAGCTGTTGAACGGAGTTCTTTGGCCTTCACAAACAGGCAGCATGTATAGACTTTCCATTTAAGGCTACGTCCAAGAGTGGGAGACTCTAAAAGAGCCAAGCGAGGGAACAGTAACACTGTGTATAAATAGAGAGAGAGAGCTGTAAAAACCAGGAGAGAGAATAGCAATATTGTGTATCAACAGAGACGGAGACAGAAAGTGAGACAGACTGAAAGCTAAGACAGAATAATAGCACAGTGTATAAACATAAGAAAGCAGACAGAGAGTTATACAGAGAAAGAGAGAGAGACAGGGACCAGTGGTGGACAGTACCTAAGTACATTTACGTAAGAACTGTACTCAAGTACAATGTGAGGTACTTGTACTCCCTACATTTCAGAGTCACATATTGTACTTTTGCTTGGGTAAACACATTTTGCCGTCTAAGTTATTACTTTGCAAAGTAGACGATCAGTATGCTTCCTGCAAAGTGGTTGTTGGATAGTGAAACAAGTGATGTTAATGCTAATCATTAATTGATAAATTGCCGTTAAGAATTTAACCGATTTAAAAATGTATTAACCGACAATGTATGTTTTGTGTACCATTTTTCCAGAGCGCACATATATTAACTTTTATACCACAAGAGGGTGAACTTCACCTATGCAGTTCAGAAAAACTACTGGCGCAACAAAGGCAGAAGCGGTCAGTGGGAAATGAGGCAAGATGAAGAGGGCAAAACGTAATCCAGCGTGGGAGCATTACACTGTCAACTATCGCATCCCCTCAAGAGGTACAATTACTAGCCGCGTTGAGAAGCAGTACACTATTAATTAAAATTAACGTTTTGCATAACTGAGAAAAAGACGTGTGTTTTGTATCTTATTAATTATTAATGATTAACCGATTATTGATTGTTAACATCTTCAACTATCAGTTAAGGAAAATGCATGGAAAGTTGAAACACCAGAAAGCGTTTATATTTTTACATCCTTGCGTAATAGGTGGCCCTGGAGGCTTGGTGACATACAGCAGTGACTAGTTGAGCAATATGTTACCACAGTTAATTCATGGGAGCGTATTTGTACCATCCATTCCTGACTGCAAACCATGCCACATCTATTTTTGTGGAGCAGTTTATACTCCAGCAGAAGGTTAGGTAAAATTGGATGTTGAAACTGAGCTAATGTGACATGACAGCTTCATCTCTTACTCCAGTGATCCAATGATTGGGCGGATTCAATTGAAACGAACTGATTTCAGTCCGAAACGTAACCGTCATGAATGCTGGTATCGCCCACCGGGCCCAAAGTTGTTACATACAGGTGATCAGCTTATAAAATATGATCCATTGTTATAGCTCTACACCGATTAGCTCCGACATTTAAGTGTTGCTTAACGCATTACGTTCAAAATACTTACTTTAACTTGAGTAACATTTTTAATGCAGGACTTATAGTATATTACTTTTACATTGTTGTATTGCTAGTTTTTCTTAAGTAAATCATCTGAATACGTCTTTCATCACTGACAGCGACTCAGACAGAGCGAGACAGACAGACAGACAGACTCCAAGTCCTGAGCTCCAGGTTACAGAGGACTCTTTCTGTTGAAAGAGAAAAGCTCGCCTTTCCCTCTTTCTGCGCCTTGTTCCCTGTTCGGGAGAGTTTACGTTTTCTATTAGCCATGTGGTACTGACGGGGGCAACTCAGGGGATCCCCTACCTGATACAAGACACGCACACACACACACACATGTCATGCACACACACACAGTGGAGTTCTGTCAGTGTTGCAGACTGTCTGTCTCCTTGTCGATCCAGCGGTGACTGTAACTAGGTGTAATGGCCAGCCTGTGGTTAGCAACTCTATGGGCCTATTCACAAGCCCCCCACCCCCTTCTACACAGACACACACACACGCACACACACACACATAGAACCCACACACACACACACACTCACACACAGGCACACACAGTGTTTACAGTGGTGTATTTGGACTGAGCTGCTAATTGAAACATATTTCTTTTTCCATCCAAAAGAGTAAAGGGCATCCCTATTTTCCCAGCGTGAAGGCGTGGTGTGTGTGTGTGTGTGTGTGTGTGTGTGTGTGTGTGTGTGTGTGTGTTCTTGTGGAATAACTCAACTGCAAGGTCCACTTTGGCTGGGGGCCAAAAGCATTACCATACAAATCCAAGTGGCGCTGCCCCACATTCTCAGCCAAGTTATTTGGGGTATATTGCACCCTGTGACACACACTCACACACACGCAGGTATAAATTTAAGACGCTATTCTGTACATGGCCACTAACTTAAAATGTATTATGGATTTTTTTCCTAGCAAGTAAACATTTATGTACTGGCTCATAGTTATTCCCAGTGCTGTATGCTGTATGTAACAGGCTTAGAGCTGTGAAGCCTACTGTATATATTTGGCTGAGGCTTAGGAAACATTACACAACTTAAGGGAGAAAATATAACATGAACATATTATGTGTGATCATCTGTAAATGAAATTATTAAACATTACCCATTTCTTTAGTTCTACTCCCTCACAAATATCCACCAGCCCTTATGTATGACATATTGCATTTCTGTCATAAAATGAACCTTTTTCTAAGAAAATGACTATTCTTAATTGCATTTTAACACTAACAAATCATGCTTACGGACTTGACATGGGAAGACGTGGATCTAAACCTCATGGCAACACGAGTGACAATGTAGAATGTATAGATTTTTAAAAAACATTCGAATAACCTGTTTCTATAGCTAATACCGACATTTTGCAGCCTTATAGGTGTTAATCCATAATTGACTGTGTGTTGAAGTCAATACATGTCATTAAGCTAATAAGTGCTAGCCTGTATCTGAATGCCTTCACCTGTGCTGCATTGGCATTTTAGAGGATAATCATATAAATAAATGAGATCATTTCCAAGACAATAAATGCAGATGTATTTTGTATTTCCCAAATTAAAACATTACTAGTATCACTCATAAAACTAAAAATAAGTCTCACCTTTTTCATGATGGATGCCTCCTAATACCCTGAAATATCGAGTCATTTCAGGTAAAAAGCTTTTCTCCACCTGAATGTGTGCTGTTTTAGGATGAAACTGCAGTGATTGGCTGCGATCTGTTGGGGATGGAGGAAGCAGAGAGCAAGTGGACAAAGACAGAGCAGAAGTAGTGAAAAAGAGAAACCTTGTGCTATGCATGGATGGATGGCATTAGGGGCCCAGACACACCAAGCTGGCTTGAAAAAAGTGGTGCTGACAAAGGATTAATAATCAAACGTTTTGCTTCCCATAATGTCTTCTGTTCGGATAGTTTGGATGCCATTGGGATCCACAGTATAAAATATGAATATAAGCTAGTGTAGCAATGGCAGCTGTCCTTCATGAGTGGTTAAACAAACTTTAACAGCCCCTTTTCGTGTGGCGTGTTTGATATTCTACGGCGCCTGTAGACAATGGGCAGTTTACAGCTGCTGGCTCCTTTGACACCCTATGGCAGCTTTATGACCTGCAATGCAACAGTCAGGATAGTGGCATCTGCTCATGGGTATGTGGTGACATTGCTTGAGTTGCTTGAATTGTTAAACATATCCAGTTGAGTGCCTCTCTTACGATCAAAGACTGTTTATTATCATAGCACAGCACAGTAACCCTTGGAATTTGTATAGCCTACCTCATGATTTATGTCCAGCACCAACGTTCAGTACCAGTGCAGAAGGTAATGCACCCTTTATTTAGCGAGGTTGATTGTAAGAACGTGGAGGTCAGGATGGTGGACTTTCATGCAGGACTTTGCCGTCCATCATAGACCTGCAATTAGCATGTTAACTGTACCATAGTTGCCATACACAGATATTGTATAAAGCGAGAATTTTAAAAACAGTGGCATTGGATATCAAAATCCTTTGTCACTAAGGGTAATCCAGGTTTTTGCAGAATCGTCCAATATGGCGATGGTGCTATGTGGCAACAATGGAGAAAACTGCAGTACTACAGTAAGTTTACAGGTTTCAAAATACTTTAAAATGCATTATGGCAACAGCTATAGCAGAGTACAAAGATGCCAATCGTAAATTGTTTTTAATTTTGATAAAGGCTGCAACTAACGATTATTTTCATTATCGATTAATCTGCCGATTCATTTCACGATTAATCGTTTAGTCTACAAAATGTCAAAAAATTGTGAAAAATGCTCATCACAATTTCCCAGAGCCCAAAGTGACATCTTCAAATTGCTTCTTTTGTCCAACCAACAGTTCCAAACCCGGAGACTCTTCATGTACTGTCATAAATTACAAAGAAAAGCAGCAAATCCTCACATTTAAGAAGCATTTTTGCTTGAAAAAAGACAAACGATTAATCAATTACCAAAATACTTGGCATTTTTTCTTTCAATCGAATAATCAATTAATCAACTAATTGTTGCAGCTCCAATTTTGATGGTTTGTGGGAGAACCTCTTTCCGTCTGTGTTTAGTTTCATTAATAGAATACAATACAAAATGCAGATAGCAGAGGTTTGAGCCTGTTTTCATGTGATCACCATTACTGATGTTGGTGTCATTGAGGGAGCAGTGCAACGTCAGCAAAATAAATGCAGTGAAGATAATTAGAACAAAGCCTGGATGTTTCAGACAGCAGTAGCAGATTAGCAGTAGGATTTAATTGAAAAGGAGGAAAATTGATGTTAAATCAGAGAAAAAAAGCTTCTATTCTGCAGCATTTAAAATGGTCTTTTCTGAAAATGACATTGAAACTTCAGTGAAAGAGCAGAATAGTCCACTTCATATAATATGCAATTTAGAGAGGGAAATCACAGCGTTACCTGGCAGTGACCAGGTACTGTACAACCATCAGCTATTTTTAACCGAGCAGAGCAGATTGTGCTTTTATTTTGTTCTTTTCTTCACAAATGCAGATTTTTCTTTAAAGAAGATTGTATAGGGTGCACTTCAACAGGTTCACAAATATTTGGGTCTTTTACAAAAAAATATACTGTAAATATTTCAAATCTGTCTGAGCATGCTAGTATAACGCATGCATACCTATCCTTCATGTCTCCTCCCTTCATCCTTTTTTTACTGTGTTCGTCATCTTGTTACTCAAGGGGTCACTTGAGGAGAAATGCAAATTATTCCTTCCTCTACAACCTCCCCGACGACCCCAATCACACTCCTCTGGCTCCAAAAGCTGCTCTCTTCTAACTCATGCGGGGAGACCCAGTCATTTACAACGGCCCTGACTTCCATTCTAAGTGGATTTGAATGGATAAAAGGGAAAGTCAAGCAATGAAAGGCTATTAAAAGGTTTCTGTAGTTCACGCCGGCTACATCTGTTTTCCAGCTCACCTTGCATCATGTCAACTGGATTTGTGGAGATCGAGAAGGTGTGTGTGTGTGTGCGAATGTGAGTATGTTCTCCGCAGTGCCCAGGGGGTGAGATAAGAGGGATATGGACGGTGATTTCTTACTAAGGAGGGTGAAATTAAACCTTTTTTTTCCTCCCGTGAGGCTAAAGGAAGTCTGGATTTGTATGGAAATCAGCTGCAGGGAAGCTGTCCTCACATAGAAGGTCAGCATGAGTGAATGTTTGAAATGAGAGTTATACTGCAGAGGTATATGTTCAAGCTTTGCAGAGGGAGACGGAGAGGTCATGTGGATGCATCTCACAATGGAAGCTAAAGCTAAAAGTGGTAGTTATTGATGCAAGTCTTGTTTCATTAACTTATGATTTCTCAAGTTAGCTTTTAATGAAGTTGAGCTTCTGCTGTCAGATGATGTCCGTACTCTTGTGAATTAAATACAGCCTCAGCAGAGGAATGCTTAATTCAAATCATCAATGGAAGAGAACAATACAAGAGAACACTGTGTCCTTCACAGCCACAGAGGAGCTGATTATCCACTGTGATGAAGACTACAAGCACATGGTGACCAAAAGGGGAAATGTTTTGTAGCTTCGGCAATAAGAGACTATACTCTCAAGAAAAATGAACACATTAGTCGTTTTTCTTGAAAAATAATAATAAACATAGTCAGAGAAAATAAAAAAGATATTTATCTAAGACATATATCAGTTTTTAGAATGAAAGCTGTACAGTTTGTGCAGAAATGTGCAAAATATTGTTCTGTCAGCTATTAAGGAACAGTTTACATCATGTAGTAACCATGAGCTGCCTACTTTATATTTGTGTATGTGTTATGTACGTATATTCCTACCTTTCTCATAGACCGTACACACTGTTATACTAAAATAACAGCTGAGGCAAAGGTGAAGAACGAAGGAATGTTGCTTGTGCCGACTCTGTTATTTCCTGTAGCAGGTAGTCAAAACTGTTGAACCTATGTTCATGGTGTCCTGTCTTACAATTGTAACGGACACCTGCCAGCCAATCAGAAACATTGCACGTTTTAACATTTGCATATTACGTCTCCTATAGTCTCAGAAACATTTGGTGCCACAAATCTGCAAAAGTGATGAAGATGAAGTCAATTTGGCATAAACTCGTCATTGTGTTTGCATCCATGAATGGCCAAGTCCACCCACGCACGCAAGCTCTCAAGGACAAGGAGATGAACACAGTGTGAGTGTATATATGTTCAGTGTTTCTCTCTACCTTTCTCTAATGCAAGAAAAGGAGCCATCTGTAGCCTTTGTCTAAAGGGGATAAGCCGAAGCCAATCCAGCCCTCTCAGGACTGATCTGCGGTCGGGCCGGCGTCCTCATAATCCTATTAGGAGTGGGTGATTTCTTCAGATCCAACCAGGGGTATGGAAGGCAGATAAACTGAAGCTTTTGGACAGAGCCACATGAGAGTTTCACTCTATTACGAGATATCCAGCTTTTGTGAAAATCTGACAGAAGGCACGAACTCACCGTTGAATGTGAATGATAGTTATGAATACCGATTTGGAGCTGAGTGAATATTGGACTTACATTTGCCAGGTGTCCAGAAACACGACTCCAAATGAATGCTATTGTGTCTGCTAGATGTTTATATAAAAACCTGTTAGCTAACACCTTTGCCATATCAACTTTATAAGGTTGCACTACAGCTAGTTTGGCTAAAAAATGACAACAAATACAACATTTCATACTGCTTTAAATATCTGACATGGCTTTGAAAATGAATGCGAATAAATGTACATCTGAAAACAGTGTCAATATCAGGAAGATATGAAATTCTTCAAATGATGATCAATGAACAGGAGGTTTATCTTCATGAGTCTCATGTTTACTGTATGACTGTTTCACATTACCTGACCTTCACACTTTGACCTTCTCCGTAACACTCGAGATGGTTGGGATCTCTCCCCTCAAACAGGTTTCCATTAAATTCAAGGTTTTTGCTTTTAGTGATGGGGCTGTTAATATTTGGAATCTGCAAACACTACTAAACGTACTTTTAACTAACAATCGGTTATGAAAGCCAGCAAAACTTTCCCAAACTCTTCAAATAATTGTGGATACACTCAAAATTGATGTCGCTGAATAATTTCTGGAAAGAGGCTTTAAAATGTTTTGGCATGTGATCAGGGTGAAAGAGGTTGTTCTCTGAGAAAACAAAGGCAGCGAACCCTGCAAGAGGCGGACTTTTGACAGCTGCGTGTGAAGGAGTGTGTTTGTGAGAAAAGAGCGGCAAGGAAGTGTGTTTGTGTGTGGGTGAGCGCGTGCGCGCACATGCACACATGTCTGTTATTGTTTTGATCTGACCTTGGCATCACCTGATTCTTCTCGTGTGTGTATGGAGTTTCTGTCACATGTTTCTTGGCATAAACACTCTCTCTTCCCCTTATTCTCTCTCTCTCGCTCTCTCGCTCTCTCTCTCTCTCACACCCACACTCACACTCACCCAAACACACACACACGCCCTGGGGCTTCAGCTGCTGACTGTAAGCAGGGAGGCAAATGGACGAAGATGAGAAGATCATAATAGTGGAATTAATAACAAATAGTTCTGGCTGAAGGCAGGGTGGCTGTTCTGGGAACAGACTGGTATGATCCTCCTGAAGAAATATTTACCACACAGTAGGATGAGAGCCAGCTCACACACATACACACACATGAACACACGTTCTCCGAAGCTTTGCATGATCATCACAGCATATTTTCACTTCTAAGTGGAAAATAACATTTGAGGGGCTGGTGAGTGTGTATAGTCTTACACTCTGCGTGTGCGTTCCCTTTTCTTTTCTCCTGCTGTTCTCTGTACTGCACAAGTCACAGTTATTACATTCAGTACAGCTCAGACCACCTGTGTTGTTCCAACATTTACAACTCAGTTTTACTTTTAGTATCTATCTCAATCTTTAAAGGAGTAGTTTGACATTTGGGGAAATACACTTATTTGCTTTTTTGCAGAGAGTTAGATGAGACTGACACCACTCTCACATCTGTATGATAAATTCTTAACAGTTAGCCAGCAGCCAGTTAGCTGAGCTTATTCTAAAGAATGGAAATGGGGAAACAGCTAGCATTTGCCAGGCATCTAGCACAGACTCCAGGAAGTCACTGCTCTTGGCCAACAAATTGTCCAGCACATAACCACAACTTGTCATTTTTACACTTCGGATTAAACACATGGGAAATAGTGTGTTAATTAGCAAGCTTTAATTGGTGTTTGGAAGGTGGATTTTGTTACCTTTGGGCAGAGCCAGGCCAGCTTTTCCCCTTTTTCCAGTCTTTATGCTATGATAGCTAACTGGCTGCTGGCTCCAGCTTCATACTTAGCGTACAGACGTGAGGGTGGTATCAATCTTCACATCTAACTCCCGCAAAGAAAGCGAATAAGCATATTTCCCAAAATGTCAAACTATTCATTTGAAATTTAAAGTCCTATTTCAAGCTGTGTCTAACCAAAACTACAAACAGAAAAATCAAATTAGGATCATAACTTTTCACCTTCAGCTTCGGATTTAATTACACAAATCAGGTGGACCTAACCTTTTTCTCTCTCATCCAAGGCAGACAAGAAAAGTGTGAAATGTGTTACGTGTTCCTGTGTCAAATATCAATATATCATTGTACTTTACTTATTTATTCATCACAACATACATCAATTAACAAGCCTAATTTTCATCTGCAGTCCCTGGACAGGTTGACGTTATACATTAAAACATACACACAACCTAGTTACAGTAAACCCATTACAGAATAGACACATACAGGCTCACTTCATCTGTGCTGAAAGAATAGCACCCTCTTTTTTCGGTTCTGGAATCAGGGGGAAACAGCTAGCCTGGCTTTGTCAAAAGGTAACAAAATCCACCTACCAGCACCTCTAAGGTTCACTACACACATTATATGTTTGTGCTTTTGCGGGGGGTAATGTGCTAGACTGCTTCTTGGCAGGAGCAGTGACTTCCTTGAGTTTCTGTCAGTGTGAACCTCATATTAACAGAGACTCAAGGAAGTCACTGCACCCGGCCAAGAATTACAAGAAAATACAAAATGTATTAATTATTTTTACCTTCAGACAGAGCCTAGGCTAGCTGTTTCCCCTTGTTTTCAGTCTTTATGCTCAGCTAAGCTAACTGTCTCCTGGCTCAAGCTTCATACTGAATAGACAAATATGAGAGCGGTATTGATCTTATCATCTGACTCTCATCAAGAAAGTGAATAAGCGTATTTCCCAAAACGATTCCTTTATTGTAGCAGTGAGTTATTGATAGAATTCTTGCCTACACTCAGCAACTTTAAGGCCACAAACCAGGCAAAGCAATTCTACTACTACAGCAATAGGTCCAGTTTCAGTGCCATACATGACCAAAACAAGGTTATAAGGGAGAAGGATTCATCTTTAAAATGTAATTGTATTGTCAAAAAGTAATGATTTGCGGTAAACTGTCCAATTTCCCCTCTGATAGCTGCATGTCTTCATGACTGCACAGTTTGAGCTGCTTTCAGAGGCTCTGTGGATCTAACTCAGCACACAAAGTGCCAAGTACAATTTAGGAAAATACTTTTTAAATAACCAAAACTGGAGGTGGGAGAGCCACTGGGAGCCATGTGAGGTGAGTGTGGTGGAGTGTGGAACTTGGCACAGATACCAACTCTGTCCTGGCACACTGAGCTGCCAGGCAGCCGTAGGGGAGGCAAACCTCCACGTGAGGTGCCACACACACACTTTAAACACACACACACGCACGTTATCATGGACATACGCCAATTACAATCTGCATGCAGTTATCTTGTTCACACAAGTACAGTACCTACGCACACACAGGTTCATACACTGTAAAGCACCCATGCAGAACACACATGCATGTAAGGACACAATCAAACATGCACACACAAACACTGTAAAAATGTGTGTCAGTGAGCAAATACAAATAGGCCTGATTCCATGTGTGTACTGTATGTGACCATGTAGTGTACATGCAAAGTATGCACTAATAAATATGCATACACACAGATATGGACACACTATTCACTGTTTGTTCAATGTTGAATAAAACATGCAAAGCCACAACAAATAACCCCCTCAACATGCACCTTATGCTGCTTTACATGTTTTCCAGTATTCCCAAGTAAAGCACACAAAAGGCTTCAGCATCTTTACATACAGTATGAGTATGATTGCTTGTTAGTGCATTTAGGCTGTTTTCTCACTGGGTTCATTTGTTGAATCCAAACCTGAGTTTGATAGACCACCCCCTATCTCTAACTCATCTGATTTCACATTTGTTGTGATCTGGGGTACATTTACGCAATGCTTTCCTTATCAAAGTGCAGGTGTTTACCACCGGGAAAATGACGTCAGAGCCTTATTTGATGTACGCAGGGAAAATGGAGGATAATGTACCGGCGAACGGAGCCACATGTGCATGACTGAATTTAGTACGACTAACCATACAGGCTGCATTGGAAAAAAAACCCTACCCCATCTTACACTACCTGCCCAGGAAGAAAACAACAACAACAATGTGTGGCATGAAATTGAGCTTGCATGCTATTCTCTGCTGATACATGATAGTTATTTTGTCTCTCTCTTTTTCCATTGTTGTTTTTGTGCTAAAAATGGTAAAGCACAAAAAAATCTTAAATAAAAAACAAAAGACCTGCAGCAACAGATTTTCTGGCCACTTGCATGCAGTGGAAACAAGTTGCAAACACAACATCAGCATATTATCACCTTATAAAGTTGATATGGCGAACTTGTTAGCAAACAGTGGCTTTACACATCCAGCAGAAACCTCTGCAACCCCATGAGCATTCATTTGGAGTCCAATATTCAGTCTTTAGCATATTTACCAGTTAGTCACTAACTTTGTCTCTCGGCTGTTTGGTGCTGAGCAGTGTACAGTGGGTTAATCAGAGCCTTTCCAAACAATGCAAGCAATGAATATAAAGCATTGAAAGTCCTCCTTAAATGTTTATTTCTGTGATGCTGTGAAGCCAGAAATCCAGCTGCGGGGATAATGAGTCATTCAGCTGCAAAATAAGTTATAAAATCCATCATTTAGACAACCATTATCTTACCAGAATAACTGAATGAACCAATGTTGTGGGTGTCATGTGTGAAAGGAGCTATAGAGTCACATTGTTTGCATCCCATAGAATACAAAGAGCTTCATCAACTCACTTTGTCAGCGTGTGTAATGACTGTTCATATGTGTATGCGTGGCCGATGTATGGATGGGCGGGCAGATGGGTGGGCCGTCAGTAGAGCTGATTGAAAGATGCACAAATAAACTAACACACACACGCTCCCCCTGAGAGCGTTTGATTGATGGATGGATGTCTAGAGGGGGGTCTTTGTATTCAGTGCTCTCTGCCGCAGCTGCCACTTCTAAGCTACTTAGTACACTGAGACACACACATATACGTATAAACAGTAAATACAAACACATTTAGATGCACACACGTATGCTTGGAGACACATGCAATCAAGCTCACATGTATTTGGTCACTGACACATTTACACACATACATGCATAAATGCACACACAACCATCCACTTGGTCCATGCATAATGCAGTAGCGCTGCTGTGTTTACAATTCCCATTCATCCAATCAATAAGTTTATGAAACGCTTCCACCTTACCTCACACACACACACACACACACACTCATGCACACACACTCAAATATGTCACAGTGGATTAACAGCGTGGGATAGAGCTCATCTGCGTCCGCAAAATAACCGGTATACCTTCACAGATGACTGATCAGATGCATGCCCGTCAGGTGAGGTCACTGTGTGTGTGTGTGTGTGTGTGGCCCTACCCCCACCATACACACCCACATACAAACAAAAACACACAAACTGACCTTTGACCTAGGTGTAATAAGATCCTCTGAGCAGAGCGGGAATGGGCCGTAAATGCCATTGAACACTGACATTCTCATCCTCTGTGAGGTTACCAAGAGGCCATGGAGAGAAAGGGAGAGGGAGAGAGAGAGAGAGAGTGATGATGGAAGGATGGTTTGGTTGACCTTTAGCCTGTCAGAAGATGGACTGAATGCAGCTGTCCCCTGCTATAAACGTGCAGTATCCCCTCAGCTTCTGGCCTTGTAAAATCAGGATACCATCAAGCCAATAATAGTTACTCTTGCAAAATACAGTCCAGGGACAATTGATGTATATTAATGTCCATGTTGTAGACAACCTTGCAGTCCACTGTTACGGTATAATAATAAAACAGCCTCTAGGAATCAGCTTGCCATTGACTAAATGCACTTGAAGAGCCGTTCCCACTTTAAAATACTGGGTGAATTTCATCAAAAATAAAATCATGTAGGTCATGTGATGTCATGTAAAAAAGCAGCTGGACTGAATTACAAGTGTAGCTGCTCTTGTTTTACAACATGGACTGAAACAACCGTTTTAATGTTGCAGGATGTAAATTCCGTCTCCGATTCTTCGTCTGTGCAGACAGAAGACATTTTAGAAGGTCAATCTAAGGCTTATTTAGGTAAATTTGGTATGTCAAGATATCTGTGTGTGTGTGTGTGTGTGTGTGTGTGCTTGTGGCACATGAGCAGGCTCAGTAACCATGGAAACCTTTCAACATCAGGTTGACCCGTGATTGTCTCGGCAGTTGATGTCATTTCATGGTTACTGACTCTGTGTGAGTACATGTGTATGTGTGTTAGGAGGTCACCAGTGGGCGATAAAGTTGTCAAGCAGAGTTAAAATCATCGACACGTTCAATAACATCAAAGGAGGAGCTTGGATTCCCTGGGTAAAGATATATAAAAAAACGTTTAATTTACGATTTATTTCAGATATGAAATATGCCACAGATGACAATATAGTGTTGTACCAGTGGTTTGACATGCTTTGTAATGACAGAGCTGTTTTTCACCCAGACTGCAGAGTTTGTTTTGCAGTCTGGACTGGTGTCGGCTTTCACCAACCATGACCAACCAACATTTCTTCTGATGATCAATCTAACCAATAAATTAGCTGTGGTAAGGTTTAACCTTGTCTTCTAGGAGAGAGAAAGCTGAAATCATGCCACAACTTTGAAGAAAGACCAAATTAGCTTTTTCTTTGCTACACCCTTAAGAAAATTAGATGTTATAGCTTTATGATTTAAGAGGAAACCAGTTAGAATTATGTATTTTGTCAAGTTTGGACATGCTTTATACGCTTACATAACATACAGAGAGCACTCGCAGCTAAAACTTGACCTCATTTCCACACCACTGTCTGTCTCCACACCAAAGTGAGACATTTCGGTGTGGATCCCTTAAAGGAATAGTTTTAAAAAATTGGGAAATATGCTTATTCACTTTGTTGTCGAAATATGAAGCTACAACTAGCAGCCGGTTAGCTTAGCTCAAGATAAAGACTGGAAACGGGGAAACAGCTAGCCTGACTCTGTCCAAAGGTATTAAATAAAGGTTTTCTCTTTTTCTTTTAGTATAAATTAAACAAATAAGATATAACATGTTAATTAGTCAGCTTTAGAGGAGCTGGTAGGCAGATTGTGTTAGCTTAGGACAGAGCCAAGCTAGCCCCTGTTTCCAGTCTTCGAAGCTAAGCTAACCGTGTCCTGCTGCCTGTAGCTTCATATTCAGCATACAGAAATGAGAGTGGTATTGATCTTCTCACCCAACTCTCAGTAAGAAAGCCATTAAGTGCTTTTCCCAAAATATTGATCTATTCCTTTAAACCTCTTTTTATGTCATTGTTTAAGTGCAGTTTACATGTGTCTTTGCCAAAAAAAATTAATTTATCTTCTTCTTTATTTTTTGGTATTGGCTCCCTGGGTTTTTGTGTTTTCAACCTTTTTTTTTTTCTTCTTTGTCTTTTATCATTTCTGTGCCAAAATAAACTAAAAGCACATTTAAATGTAACCATAAAACGACATACAGTAAAATGGTAACCGTCTCCTTATATGTGGCAGCTGATGTATATCCTTCTCCTTCGCTCTGTGGCAGGCCAGCGGTTGAGAATCATCCGCTGCCACTAAGTGACAGACTGCGGCTGGTCTGCTTGGCAGGAGGAGGAGCAGAGATGGACACTCGTATCTCACTGCCTGCCAGCCGCACCACAGGAGTCGTCTGCTGTAATAGGCTTGAGCCACACACATGTTGGAAAGGAGTCTACACGTGCACTCAGTCCACGCAGATAAATGTGCGACGTGCGCGTGCAAACATGCAACATATACACACAAGGCAATGCACACACGAGCGGCCATGCACGGATGTAGTTTTATACATGTAATTGAACATAGAGGTTGTATACTAAACATGCACATTTAACAAATGCATGTATGTACGACACACATACATACACACTCCACAGGGGCTGTCTAGTGTAATACGACTTTTGCAGTTATTAGTCACGCTATACTGTGGCTACCGCAGTGTTCGGATTAGTGCTGGCTCATATGGATGGATCAGTCTTAACTGAAATGACTTAGATTTAGACATAGAATACTAAGATGGCCTTATATGGACATCAAACCCGGCTCATGCCACTGAGCTAATGGACCCAAGCAAAGTTAAAGCCATCTGCAGAGTCAGTTGAGCTTCATTCTTCTGCAGCCATTTGATCTTTGCACATGCAGCGCGCAAAGCGGTCGTCTAGTCGTGGAGGCGCTTTGCAGCAAAAAAGTGCATCCTCATTTTGAATGTATACTTTGATTTATTGACTTTTTTCTCACTATTTTTCGCACATTCCTTCCATTAAAAGATGACAGCACAACGTGATATATTTGTTTGGTTGCCTGTCAGATATAGCTGTCACCATTTTTATACGCCACGACTGATGTTTGCGTCATAAAAAGCAGTCATAATGTTCTCAGATGGGCTCATTTAGGTGTAGTATATGCTGTATATGGCCATAAAGCTATATCCAGTAGCTGTTATATACTGTACATCAAAGGCAGATCCAGTGGTGTGTCCGTCTTTTATCCTCATGCCATTTACAGAATTACAGTCTGTTTTCATGGGGACATAATATTATTAGAGCGAGCATCAAGTTCATACACACATTTAGTCACGCAAAAGGATGCCATGCTTTTCTTTCCACAATTTGGAGTGTTATTCATTTTTTATGCAACCTTTGCCTAACAAGCCAGCCCCATTCAAGTACAAATTCTTATTAGAAACGACAGCCTGGGAAGGGAAACAAGTAGGCATGGAGGAAGGGATTTGGCTGAGGGAGATGAAAAAGAGAGAGAGAGCGATGGATGGGAGGAGGGAGAGAGGAGAGGAATCGTGACCACAACACCAGTGAAATGTCACCAGTGTGCCTGGCTGTGGCAGTGGAGTCGCAGGGCACTGCTGTGACTCGTTATAGGCAACAATGTGAATATCAACACATTTTTAAAGCATGGATATGAAGAATATTTCTCAATAAACCTCTTTTCTATGTCATTTTAATGTCATAGTTTAAAGAATTATTGAAACAATTATTGTGGTTAAATTTTGTTTATGTGTTGCTCTACTGTGATTATTTTATTAATCCCTGGGATTAATCGCAGTCTCAAACAAAAGCAGTGTACAGGAAGATTGTTTGTATGCAAACTAGGGCTGTAACTACAGTAATTATTACTTATATTAATCGATGAATTCTTTGAACTATAACATGTCAGAAAATAGTGAAAAATGCTCATCACAATTTCCAAAACTCGAATTTGATGTCTTCAAATTGGTTGTTTTGTCTGACCAACAGACTAAAACCCATAGATGTTCAGTTTACTATGATATATGACAAAAGAAAAACATTTGAGAAGCTGGAACTAGGGAATGTATTTTTTTTTTTACTTTACACAACAACAAAATACATATATAAAACAAATAGCAAAAATAACTTGTATCACAAACACAAACAACTATACAAATTACAACAGACAAACCCCATATATATACAGTATATATACCCATATACATACATGTCAAGTACTATATGTAAAAACAAATCACTTCGAAACTAGGGAATGTTTGTTATTTTTGCTTTAAAAAATCATCAAAAATTGCAGATTTTCTGTAGATCGATTTAGCGACTAATTGTTTTAGCTCTAATGGAAACATGTACATTAAAGTAGAGACTTGTCAGGGCTATAGCCAGGAAATATTCACAGTGCATTTCTTTGAATTATGTTCATTGTCCTTAAAGATGCATGAAATGGACACTATAACTTCACTTTCTGGAAAACAGTGAATTTTTACTAGTAACCTCACCCTGCATGCCTGCCCATGCCTGCCTCTGGTTGCACCTCACTCTGGACCAAAACACTGTGTTACGACCCCGGCTCAAGGGAAGCAACATGAAGGAAGAAACAAAGTTGGATAAACCAAACCAGACTTTAAAGAGAAGCCTAGTCACTTTTTTTAAATTTGCTCTAGCCTCCTGCCTGTGCTTTACTGAGAACTTAATGTCTAATCATCATATGAAAAGGCAAATACGAGATCACATAGTCCTTCATAGTCGGACAATGTAGTTTGTTTCAACCATACCAAACCCTTAAAGATTTGTGCCGGAACAGAACCCAGGTACAAATCCCAGATGAGCTTCCTCCTCTCCAGTCTATCCCTACTTTTTAGCTGTTGTTTAATGACCCAATAGGAAAAATAAATGTCAGAGAAGGGCCTGCTTTCTTCAAGGATGATGATACAAACACCAGAAATCATCCATATTATTTGTGGCATCCAGCCTTAAAGTCTAGTTCATGTAATCTTAACATTACAGCAGTGGCGCCAGGTCAAGAATTGAAGAATGACAGCTCCGTGTCCAAGATGGGGTCTTCAGATATCTTGTTTTATCTGACCCAACAGTTCAAAACCCAAAGATATTGAGTTTATTGTCATATGACAGTTGGCATTTTGGCATGTTTTGCTTGAAAATGGACATAAACGATTAAAAGATTTTATCAAAGTAGTTGCTAATTAATCGATACATGAACTAATCATTGCAGCTCTACGATCAACCATCAGACAATCAATCGGTCTATGTTTAACATGAGTGGAAAGGAAAGCACAGAACATAAAGGGAACAGCATATTTCTCTCTGCTGTCTTCAGATAACCCGTGTGTGTGTGTCTCGTGAACGTGCACAGGAACGGTTACTTGCTCAATAGCACAAACGGCAAAACGGTGCCTACATTGTGAAGTGATGTACATAAACATAACTTGACACGTTTTAAATAATAATGGTAGTTGGAGAGCACAGTGGCAGCAATATACTATGCAAATTAGGGGACTGGTTCAGGTAACTGTGTGTTCTGAGGAGACAGAGACAGAAGTAAATGGCAGTGTCACATGCACTGTAACAGATTATTTGAGTGCAACTGTTGCACTCTGACATGTGTGAAGCTCTGTGTGTGTGTGTGGAGGTGTGTCGTGCAGTATTTGTGTCTGGAGTTTGCTGTCTGGCTCTGTGCTTGGCATTGATATGACATTCCCTCTGCATGCTATATCTATTTTGGTGTGTGTATCTGTGTGTGTGTGTTTGTGAGATGCGCCAGGGACAAAGAGTTCACACTGCAGCAGTGCAGTCTATCTCCTTCCCCTCTCCATCTCCTCTCCCACATCCCTCCCTCCCTCCTTCCGCATCCATCTCCATCTCTCTCTCTCGTCTTTTCTTTTTTCCCTGAGTCTGTCTCCTTCTCCTCAAATGATTTCTGTCTGTCTGAATGCACAGCGCATCTCTCTCCCTCTCTCTCACAGTTTGGGGTTGATATACTGTCTGTACATTTTGTACCGCATGTGCCAGCGTGCTGCTTGTATGAAGCTGCTTGTATGTGTGTTCTAAATGATAGCTATATGAAGTATTTGATCAAATTTGATCTTTCTTTTGATAATATAGTATTTTAGGGTGTATTGATCACCCTAGTTTGAAAGCTATAAAGCTACCTTACACAATACATGCATATGTGTGTATGTATGTTTGTGTGGCTTTCTTCCTCGCATGCTCTTTGACATTTTATGATCTGTGTGCGTGTGTGTCCGTCCCTTTTATTCCAGCTGTTCCAGCTCCGTCTCCTCATTTGACCTCTCTGTCTCTCTCCCCCGCTGTCTCTCTGTCTCTCTCCCTTTCCCTCTCCATCTCTTGGCAGTACATGTCAGATCCTCCCACATTGTGTGTGTAGTTTACCCTCTCTCTGTCTGTCTGTGCGTGTGTGTGTGTGTGTGTGTGTGTGTGTGTGTGTGTGTGTGTGTTTGTGAGTGTGTGAGTGAGACCATTTGATGCATCCTTTTTTTTTTTTTTTTTTTTTGAAGCTGTCGGGTCTGCCTCCGACGGAGATGCTTGATGTGTGTGAAGCTGTTTGGTACTGATGTCTGCTTGTGATGTACAGTGTAGGACTCTGCACAGTGTGTGTGTGTGTGTGTGTGTGACAGAGAGAGAGTGAGAGTGTGTGTGGGTGAGTATAATCTCTAACCTCATACAGATATAGAAATCACCCAAAGTAGGGTTTTCTTTTGTCTTGATTGTGTGTGTGTGTGTGTGTGTGTGTGTGTGTGTGTGTGTGTGTGTGTGTAACCTTAGACTTGATTTTTTTTACAATGTACTTGCATCCAGGTGTGTCAACAGTGTGTATTAGATGTGCGTGTATGGGTGCTGGTCTGCAGTGTGTAGATGCACTTGTGTACATTGTGGTTTAGCATGTGTGTATCAGTAGTGTCAGTGTGTATTTGTGTATTTGTGAGTGTGTGTGTATGTGGACAGGGAGGGAGGCAGACAGTGCGAATGTGACTTGAGTGTTGGGAACACAGAGTTCAGACTACTGCGCCATCCCTCCCTCTTTCCCCCTGTCTCTCCTCTCCCTCCCTTCTTGCATCCTTCCTTCCTTCTTCCTCTTCTTCTTTTCCTTCCTCTCCTTTCCTTCCCTCCACAATCCCTTTCACTCCTTCCTTTTCCCTCTTCCTCCTCCTTCTCTTCCCTCCTTATCCATCCTTACTGACGTCTCCTCTTTCCTTCCTCTCTTTTCTCACATCTCCTTCTACTTCCTCCTCCTCTCTCTCCTCTTTTCCTTCCCTGCTAATGCCCTCTTCCTCCTTCTCTCCACTCTCTCCACCTCCCTCTTTGTCTTTCCCTCCGTCTCTCTGTCTGCGGCGACCCACTCAGACGTCGATGAATAATTCAGACTGTGTTGCACTGCAGGTTTTCCCCCTCTCCGCCCCCGCACCTCCCCTCTTCTCCTCTCTCACTCGCCTTTCCTCCTCTGCATCATCCCTCCTTCCTGCCTCCTTTTCTGTAAAAACAGGATGAATTCTCTGAAAATTCACTTTTTTTGGCCATTTTTATCTCCAATTCTCTTGACTGAGTGTTTGATTATTATTTTGGATTATTGATTGAACAAGCGCAGATATTTAAGTGTGTGTCTGTGTAAAAAAGAAAGAGAAAGAGGGAGAGATCCCCTTAGTATTCTGCAGCTCTTTCTGCAGGGGGGTTCTGGGTGTGTGGTGTCTCCTCCTCTCTCTCTTTCTCTCTCTCTTTCACACACACACACACACACTTTCAGAGGAGGTGCCATGCGCACGCTCGACAGCAAGGCTCTCCCACCGCCCCTCCCATCCTCAGCACACACTCACACCTCCATCAGCGTCACCCCTCTCTCACCCCTGCTCCCTCTTCTCCTCCAGCTATCTATTTCCCGTTACTACTGGTTTGTGAAGAGGCGAGGCACTGAAAGCTCAAGAGATATGAGGAAGAGGAGGAGGAGGATGGATGGAAGGAGCGTCGGAAGGAGTGAGTCACGGAGTGGACGGTCAGTCAGGAGCCGCGTGATGTCCGCTCGGCAAACAGGAAACAGGCACGCTGCAGGCTGAGCTTTCCAAGAATCTGCCTGTAACATTTCACTGATAATCCACAACAACACACACACACTTCACCTGCTTTACAGGAAATATGACGCTGCTTGTGAGTGTCTGACGCGTGTCTGTGAAAGGAAGTTGGAAAAAAATAGTGACGGTGATTCCTGAAAAATATTTTGTCATCATCGGTCACTGCGGCTCTCGGGAGATTTAGCCTATCAATACTGTAATACAGTTACAAACATTGTCCCTCGTGAAATATTCACTTACTACACATGATTTATCATATGAGACCTTTGTAGTCGTAATCCCGATGCGGGAAGTCCTCTGCGTCTTCTGCAAAAGTGGATTTAATAGGTGAAAATAATAAATTACCTTCCCTTAAACACGAAATTACTGAGGTTGTCTTCAATAAATCATAGAAAGAGTGGGTGGTCCTGATGTTTTAAACATATTGTCTGTATGTTTGAAGTTATGTTGAGTTATAGCTGCTCTTAATGTGTGTATATATCAGTGGCAGTGAAGTGGGCAGTGGAATTCAGATGGAGGGATGTAAATATGGAAAAAGGCTCCAGGCAGTCGTCCTTACAACAGAAAGGTTTTTTTATTTGGTGTAAAAACAAAAAATGAGGTTCACGTGGAAATGACAGTATAAGGCGAAGGAATTGCCAATAAAAACACAGCCAAGTGTATTTTTCCCTCCCAACTCTCTGATGCTTCTTATCTTGTACATCCACAAGATGTGCATCAGCCCTAAAAAGGAAGAGACAGAGACCAAAATAGAGTGAGACAGGGTCACGTTGGAAAAAGGAGAAAAAGACAAACAACCAAAGAGACAAAGAGAGAAGCAAAGAGACCAAAACACGAGGCAGAGGAGGAGGGGGGAAAAGATGAAAAGGGGGATATTTACATGAGGCTACTCTCTTGAAGTGGCAGTTGCCATGGTGACCACGCCCGAGCGTCTGAACATTCCAGGTTTGGAGGCAGTGGGAGGGGCCGAACAGCGGGGGAGTGTGCCCTGTGAGCCAATCGCAGCTCTCTGCTGGGCTCTGACACATTTCCCACATGCAGAGCCCCGGCGTTAACGAGGTTACACAACGGTCTCCCAAAAAAAAACACAGAATCACATCGCTTCAAAACAGGGCCGGGTGACTCAGGTTGTTTATGTGTGAGTGTGTGTCGAAGGAAAGACGCGATAGTTTAGACCAACAGAAAAAAAAAAAAAAAAAAACAGAAAAGGAAGGAGAGAAACAAATACAGACGTGTGAATGAGCAGCACATACACAGAGTACAGACGCGCAAAGTGACAAGACGCTCCAACACCAAATAAAGCAATTCACTTGTGTTACATAATTACTCGGCTGACGGAGCAAACTTGGAGATATTGGGTACACAGAGTGCTGGAATGTTCTGTGTCTCACCCAGACACATCACTTGACCAGAAAATAAAAAATCACAATCTATTGTACAGCAGGAGGAAAATGAGGATGACAGTGCATGTTTAGAGGCAGACAAGACTCCTTGTTTCTCTGTTACAGTAACTTATAAAAGCTTCATTTATACAGCCACAAGTGGGAAATGTCGCAAATCAGTGTGAAATGTAAAAAGCTGAGTTTTATCATTTGCAAAGTTGGCAACATGGATATGTGGTACAAAATCTGACCCCTGTCAGATAAATACGCTTATTCGCTTTCTGGTGGAGACTTTGATGAGAAAATTGATACCACTTTAATGTCTGTCCATTGAAAGAAGCTACAGCCAGCAGACACTTAGCTTAGCTTAGCTTATCACAAAGAGTGGAATCGGGGAAGCAGCTAGCTAAGATCTGTCCAAAGGTAAAAAACCCACCAGCACCTCTAAAGCTCACTAATAACATGTTGTAGCTTGTTAGTTTAATCTATACAAAAAAGGAAGTAAGAACTGTTATATGCCAAATTATACCTTTTCGGACACAGCCAGACTAGCTATTTTCTCCTGTCTCCTATCTTGGTGCTAGGCTAACCTTACTGGCTGTAGCGTCATATTTAACGGACAGACATGAGAGTGGTATCGATCTTCTCATCTAACTCGCCAGAAAGCGAATAAGCGCATTTCCTAAAAATGTCAACCTATTCCTGTAAGTAAGTCTCTTTTATCTTTTACCTGACAGTACTGTTGTGATTTTCCAGACCAGACTTGACCCACAAGAAGACACAACAACCGCAGCTGTGTTTGTTTTCTGTCTCAGTTCAGTCAAACTCAAGAGCACGGGGCCTAACCCGAAATGTGTCTGAAACAAACAGAGGAACGGCTACAAAACAAATGTGACGTCTTTTTTTTCCATACTTGTGAGCACATGCACATTTTCAACTTTTCTTCAGTTCGTATTTGCATCAAATATGGGTTACATCCTATAATAGATGTGAACAGTCAAGCGGAAAATGAGATATGATCAGCAATGTGGAACTGATCATGAAGGCCTGCAGCCTATGAGAAGACACTGCTGTCTCTGTTGTGTTGTGTGTTTGCTTGTCAGCTGTGTGTGTGTGCTGGTGCCCACAGAGACGTCTTCACATGGCTGGCAGGGCAAAGGTTTGATCCTGCAGCAGTGATGTGCCTGTTCCTGTCAAAGTTTGCTTGAGAAAAAGACTGAAGGCTCACCGTCTCCTGGATACCATCTGACACTGTGCTGATTTTCTAGTGATGCGACTGTAGGTCTCACGGGGATGTGCAGCAGAGTGTCCTACATTTTTAATCCCAAATGTGCTCAGCTAAGGTAATTCCATCATGCGTGTTGAACTGCCACAAACAGTACACTACCTGTACTCATTTAAACTGGCCTAATTCATTTGTTATAAACCTATAATGAAATCAATGGTCAATCATGAAGGTGTTTTTGCAATGCAGGCAGCATGGCTCTATGGATGGCAATATCAGTCAGTCCACCACTTTGGCCCAGACTGAAATATCTCAACAGCTACTGGATGGATTGCCATGAAATTTGGTGCAGACATTCATGGTCCAAAGAGGATGTATCCTAATGAATTTGGTGATCCCCTGGTTTTCCCTCTAGCGCCACCAGCAAGTCAAATATTTCACTTATCCAGTGAAATATCTCAACATCTACTAGATGGATTGGCACACATTTTATTCAGACATTCATGGTTCCTTCAGGATGAACTGTAAAGACTTAACTTTTCCTTTAGCGCCATCATCAGGTCAAAATTTCAGTTTGTCTAATATTTTGGTTTATTTTGCGTTTAGTGCTAATTAGTAAAAGTTATGCTAAAATGCTAAACTAAGATGGTGAACATGGTAAATATATAATAATAATTTTACACCTGCTAAAGCTTAGCATTTAGCTCAAAGCACCGTTGTGCCTAGCCTCACAGAGCAGGTAGCATGGCTGTAGACTCTTAGTTTTGTTGCTTATTAAATTACTTAATTGACTAATCAGTTATCAAATTAATGTTGTCTCTTAATCAACTCCTTGTTTCAGAACAGCTAGGAAGACATTTTACCTTGGTTTACTGACAAGATTTTAATATAAATTAGTAGGCCATTTCTTAAATACAACATATAAACTTGATTGATTGATTGATTGATTGATTGATTGATTAATTAATAGAAAGATAGCATAGAAAGATGAAGTCTTTTATCAAGATGGAGCATTCATGTTGCAACCTAAAAATATTGGAAACTAAGAACAAAAAAATGAAAGCAGCAGAAGAAGGTACTGAATCTAGCACTTAGTAAGAGGTATGCAAACATCCTGATGACATCCACTAATATGCAAGTCTTCTGATTTACAAATGCAAACACAATAGTAAGCAAAGGCTCAAAAGTTTGTGCACACAGACTAACACTCAAACCATGTCTACACACGTGTATGTTTAACAGCTTGTACCTGCTAGCCCTCAGCTGCCACAAACAAAAGGTGAACAATTACTGGAATGTAAATATACACACCAAACCATTAGCTGGTTTGGGTGTGTAGTGAGATTTTCCTTCTTCCTCCTTCCCCCCTGAGGGTAACTAGAGACAAAAGGTTGAGGAGATCAAATGCAAATTTTCCTTTTTTTGTTAAGAAGATTTATAGCTTCACGTGGATGAGCAAAGGAAAGGGTTTGAGTCCATCATAGGCCAAGAAAATGTAGCTCAACAGCTACAGAGATGACTGAAGGTTGCAGGTTTGATTGCTTTGATTGATTGATCCATCAACTAAAATAATGATTGATTTTATTTTGTTGTTGATGAGCTTGGGCTCTTTAAATGGGGCCAATGAGCCAGCCTGTGAAGACATTTTTACGTTGCCTGCCAGCTACACACAAGACTCACCACATAAAAAAAATGCTTTCCACAGCTAAAGTCAAGGTGCCCTTGACCGAGGCGTTTGCCCCTGGCTGATCCAGAGCAACTGCTCTACGGCCGACCATTAGAGCAAAATGTGGGCTCCAATGGGCAGTGTGTCTGTAAACCAGGTTCAAAATGGATGCTGCTGAAAAGAAAGCATGTGCATCTAGTTGTTGTCAGTAAAAGAAAAAGGAAAAATATGTTTGAAATGCAGCTTTTCCTTGAAACACTTTTAGACATCTGTTAAGGCTCCTCAATTACGGTGATGTTTGTGACTGTTATATAAGCTCTCTTGGTTTCTTTCCTCCCCTGCACATCCATCCACTTATTTTTATTTTCATAATGAAATGCCCTTCACCACGACGTCTTAAATGTACAAACATATCGACAAATAAACATTTCTTTACCATATTTCTATGCGGATTACTGTCCCTGTGAGTTGAAAAGTTGTTTCTTTCCGGCTGCATGATGCTGACCTCTTTAGTTTATAATAAACAAAGGTCCACTTGAAACAAGCACAGTCTAGAAATTCTTCAAAATGAAGTGAAAAATTTAGAAAAAACACCATTGAACTGATTACGCAATAGAGTCCCTCTAAATACGTGATAATAACATTAAAATGGTTAAACTACAGAGTGGTTACATTGCAAATGGTAGCAAGTTTTTATAATCAGATTTTCACCCAGATTTGTTTATTATGGACTTTTCAAATTTAATTTTTACATGTGAACACTGAATGTGGTCAGCATTGGTACTGAGTGTTTGGTTGGTAATTTCGTGTACTGATGAACTGTCGGTTGTTCATGGTGTTGGGGTTGTTGATGGTGTGCTCCCTCGTGGGAATTTAGTATTGTTTTTCGGTTGTTTGTGTTGGGGTGGTTGTACTTTTTTGTTTTGTTTCTTAGTTTTTCGTATGGTGTTTTATTGGGTCTGTGTTTCTATAAAGTGTAAGGTTTGACCTACCACAACTGATCTTTCAGCTCTGTAACCTGCGCATCCTTAGTGGCCTCCGCCCAGGGACTACAGATGAAAATGAGCTTTTAGCTATATCTGGTACAATATATAGTATGTATTGTGCATTGTCCCTGCAATGTTTTTAAATATTCAAAATTAATACAGATATACACAAATTCTCACTAGTCAGTCTACTAAATATTCTCTTTAGGATCGACTAATTATTACTGAATGTGTTATGATTATTCACCATAGAGTTACCCCCAAATTATGCACCAAGCTAAAAGATGTAAGAATGAGCTGATTGTGCAAAAAATTGCCCAAGTTGTTAAAAAAAAAGTTACTAAAGCCAAGATGTCTGATAGCAACATCAATCTTTCTCTTGATGGGTAGCACCGCACATGAATCAAATGTGTCATGTTTTTGAGTAAAATGTTGGTGAATTAACCTGAATGCAGCACAACCATAACAGAAGTGTGAGAGGTGGCACTTCAAAGATGGCTGCATCTGTGTAAAGAATATGATTAGGAAGCTTTCTGCCACCAGCTGACAGTCTCTGCGTAGTTGTGACATGACGACAAACTGTGAGACGGAAATAAACATTTCAGCTGTCATTTGAAAGACTGTTTGCTTCTGTTTATTCTTCTGTGTAAAGGACAGATTCTCTGATCTCTTGGCTTTTTATAGTTTAGAAGCAGCATTCTTTCTGAGATATGGCTTTTTTATTCTAGAGAGAAAACACACACACACACACACACACACAAACACACACACACACACACACACACACACACACAAATCTTGACCTTTGAGTCATCTTTTAGGGACAAGGCAGACAGTTTTACATTCGCACACTCAGGCCAGTCCTCCATCCGTCCTGATGGAGCGCTGCAATATGGCAAGAAAAAGTAATCCTCGTTGTCTGTCCACCAGTCATCCAGTGAAAGGCTAATCCATTAAACACTGGAGTTCATCCAACGGTTGACAGATTAACCCACTGCATCCTGGGACAGAGACACACATGCACACGCACACACACACACACACACACACACTCCTACACTGTCAATGTTGGCCATGTTTGTAATGATGAAGCAGCACTGGAGTAATGCAGCTTTTCAGAGAGAATCCGTTGTTATAAATGTGATAAAGGCATCTAAGTGTTAACCAGTGATTAGTGATTATAAATGCATGTCAGCAGTAGTGGAATATAACTAAGTACAATTACTAAAGTACTGTACTTAAGTATGATTTTGAGGTACTATTTGAGGTAGTATTTCCATTTTATGCTATATGCTATGCTTATACTTTGACTTCACTACATTTCAGAGGGAAATGTTGTGCTTTGTACTCCTTTACATTTATCTGACAGCTATAGTTACTAGTAACTTTACAGATTAAGATTTTGTTGTGTGTGTGATCCCTTAGAGTAGTGTTGACCTGTGGCCCTTTGCCACCTTTCAAATGTTTGAGTTGTTAGCACCACCAGAGAGACAGTGCCCCTCTAAATCTTCTCAGATGGTTTCATTTAAATAACTATTTAATCCAATATTTTACTACATATATATATATAAAAAATAACGAATACAAATTTGTGTAGCAAAGCTTAGATTTTTCTTCTTTCCTTCTGCATTAACCATCTCACGACCCCTCAGATTTACCCTTTGGAGGAGCCCGACCCCTATGTTGGGAACCACTAGACTAAACTACCAAACTCTAATTATATGAAGTAATTAAATTAGCTACAACAGTAAAATGCTACTTAACAGTCTAATATCATATATAATAATATAACACTCACAGGGGCCAACAAGTACTTTTATTTTTGATACTTTAAGTACATTTGACAAATAATAATATTCTGTCTTATGTAGTATTTTGAATGCAGAACTTTCACTTGTAATAGAGTATTTTTTACATTGTGGTATTGGAACTTTTACTTAAGTAAAAGATGTGAGTGCTTCTTCCACCACTGGTGGTAAGTCAGTCAGTCAGGCATCTGATACTGTGGCTCTGAGGCTCCAGGGTGCAGTTCTCCCTTTTGGCCACCAGAGGCTCCGTAGAGTCTCTGCAGCAGAGGAGGGGCGCGGCTCTGCACCGATTCAGGTCAATGAGTTCCTTATGGTGAGGAGAACAGCCAGGCTCGGTGGGCACATGCAGCCCACATGCAGCCCACACACACACACACACACACACACACACACACACACCCACACACACACACACACATAGGGTGTCAAAAAAGCAGTGCGGCACCACATTTAATAGCCTTATTATTAGCCCCTGTAACATTTTCAGAACCCTATGCTTGTCCCTGATATAGTAGTAGTATATACAGCTAGTAGTGGGATGGGTTGACACACACACACACACACACACACACACACACACACACACACACATTCACACACACTATTAACCTGAGCACAGGATATACAGTACTCCTACTATGACCTACTGTATGTATCAGTGTGTGTGTTTGACTTGTCGAGGTTGAAGATGCCAAATGTAACTGGGGCTGCTTTACCTCACAAGTCCCCAAACCTGCAAGAGCAGAAAACTGTGTGTGTGTGTGTGGACTAAATAATCAGTACAGCTTCATTGCATTGTGCATGCATGTACACTTCAGGTATCTGTGCGTCTGTGTGCATTTGGGTGGTAAGTTTTGATGAGAGCCGTTGTGTAGCGTTGTGCGGCGGTGGGGATTGAGTTACATGTATAAAGTGCAGGGCGGAGATCCGGGAGCTGCGAGCTGAGCCAAGCTGCTGGCTAGTGCTGCTACAGCACTGCTGCGACTGCAACACACACACACACACACACACACACACACACACACACACACACACACACACACACACACACCGAGTGGGGGAAACGAGGTCGGCTTGGCACTCTGTCAAATTTCTCTCTCCTGCTCGCTCTCGCCAAGCGCTGCGTAGGATACTACACTACACACACAGAGGGGTTCTGCTCTACTGCACCATTTTAGGAGGCTGGGGGCGTACAGTACACACACACACATTTACACTTACACTGCAATTTTTTCAAAACTGAATGCTGAATGTAGGGGGACATATTAATTATGCTAAGTGGATTCACCTGATGAAAAGAAGAGTCCTTGCCATTTTGTAGGCCAATATTTGTCCTGAAATTAAGTTATTTTTAATATCCACAGTTACAGCATGAATAAAGGAATTCTCCCATAAGTCACATCTCAATCCACTGCCAATTTGTAGACGGTTTGTAAGCAGTAGCATTCAATAGCAAAAAAAGTGCTCCAAAGGGATCAAAAAGCGACTTCTTTCATCGTAGTGCAGAAGCCTCTGATTCCCCAAGCAGCTCAATTACTCCTCTGATGTGGTTTTCATTTTTCATGGTAACGCCTCCATCATGACAGCTCTAGCACACACAAAAAAAGAAAAACAATGTATTGTGGCTTTTGCATTGGGGGAAAAAAAATCCATTGTTTGTTCAAAATGCACACAGGGGCCACAGCAAAACCTCTGATATTAACCTACAGTAGTTTTCTTTCATCAGTAAATGCTCCCGGCCTGCAGGTTCAGTTATATAAAACCGCAAAACTTGATGTGAGTGACATTTAGGTGTACTCTGTGTGTGTGTGTGTGCTTCACAGCTGCCCTCCTGGACTCCCACTCCTACGTTTACCTTGAAAGCAATCTCTACACTCTCTCCTCCCTTCCTTTCCATCCCTCTCCCGCCTCCTTGCACAAGGAAAAACAGCAAAATTCAGTTTGGCCGATATAATCCCTTCTGAGTCCTCTGTGGTATTTTCAAAGGACATTGGCCCTTACACAAGCTAAGCTGCTTAATATTAATAGCACAGTCGTTCCTTGCCGTTTCCTATGTTTGCAGTGGACGCGTGGGTCCGGGCTATATATAGGCTAACTGCGCTAATAAATAGGGATTAGGCGACTCTGTGGCGCTGATTGAAAAATGGTGTACGCCAGAAGGAACAGCGAGCTGACATGTTAGACCCCCAGTAGTTGTGTGTGGATTACAGCAGAGCAGTCACCTGACATGAGAGGTGGGAATGAGACGTGAGAGCTGGGATGGAGAGAGAAGGAGAGGTCATTTAGGGAGAAAGAGACAGAGGCTGAGAGTGAGGTGATGTAGGGCACTGGTGGAAGAAGTATTCACATGCTTTACCTCAAGTGATGTCACTTGAGTCAGCGTCTGCTGGGGCTGAAGACTACAAGTCTGAAAACGAAAAAAATCAGGGGGTGTGGAGTATTTGAAGAAGTTAGCTTACCGGACCTCCGTAGCCCGCTCCTCATCTCTGCTTGAGGCTAGCGGCTCGAGGCTACATTAGCCGCTACTAGCATAACACACTTGAAACTCCGACTGAACTGTTTGTGGTCGAGTTGCATTGTGGGTAATGTAGGCGCCAGGTTTTGACACGCAAAAAGAAAGCATGGAATAAAACAGATGATATCTCTGGTTCTGATGCGATTTTGATACTTTTTTTTAAACTGTCCATCATGACTGCTGTGCTAAATCGGTGGGGTACTCTTTCAAGTAAATGTAGAAATACTACAATGTTAAAATGATTTTTAACTATTTTGTACACTGTTAATCTGTAAAAATGCATCATATTTTATGAGCCACTCATATATTTTGTATGTAAAGTCATAATCTGCAAAGTATCCAGTAACTCCAGCTGTCAGATGAATGGAAAATGTACAATATTTCCCTTTGAAATGTGGTGGACTGGAAGTTTAAAGTAGCATAAAAAATGGAAAAGGACATTAAGAAAAAGGAAGACAGAAAGATTAAAAACAGACAAGAAAGCAAAACTTTGAGTGCTTGATGAAAAAAAGAACTGATCCAGAGGAAAGAAGAAAAACAAGGGAGGCAGGGATGGCAGGAGAACAGGCAGGCCTATTGTCAAGAGGACAGAGGGATACCGTTACTGTTTGTGAACTGTACACTAAGCAGGCATTTTGTGATGAGTTTGCTAAAAGCAGCTGCTAGAAACTCTTATTTCTCATTTTCAGAACGCCCATCCCAGCTCTGCACAGCCGAGCTCAACTTACAGCGTTTGACTGTATGGGGCACCGGTTGCTGTTTGAGTGACAGCTCTGCGATCTGCAGTTTGGAAGCCCCGGTTACGCTGCCTCCTTTGATCGTAGGCGCAGAATACGGCACCGCAAAGAGGAGGAGGCATGTGGAAGCTCGTCTGTTGTCCCTTGACAACCTTTTCAACGCTGACAATCTATTGTGGAAACAATGTACGTGCACGTGTGTGTGTGAGCGCTCCAGCGTGCGATTGCCTGTCTGTATTGAATGGTGCACTTGAGCCCTGCTCCCTGACATGCTAATAGCAGGTTTTCATCTTCTACAGATGTGTGTATGACTGTGTTTCTTGCTCTCTCTGTCTCTCTCTCTCTCTCTCTCTCTCTCTCTCTCTCTCACTCACTCACTCACTCTCTCACACACACACACACACACACACACACACACACACTGTGTTTTGGAAAATTTGATTCAAGCTGCTGATAGTCGATATGCAGTTTATATTTAAATCGGACAATTTTCACAGCCGTAAATTACATGGATTTAAGGTTTCCCGCAGACCTTTATTCTTGGCAGCGTGAAGTAACAGTGCCTCTAAAACAACATTTAGAGCCTCATAAGGGGCACTAAACTGTGCTGGAACACTTACAAACCAAAGTATTTTAGGTGGTTAGCAGATGTATAAAGAGTTCCTATTATAGGAAGTAAAATTCATATTAATGCTGTTAAATTAAGGAATTAAAAATAGAATTGAACAGAATTTTAAAACAGGACTAAGAGTCTACAGGCTCTGTGAGGCTATAGGCACAGTGGTGCTTTGAGCTACATGCTAACATTAGCATGGTAACATGCTAATATTCAGTACCAAATTTCATGGCATGTGTATGTATATATATATATATTTTATATTTATTAAGTGGTGGACCGACCAACAGACATTGCCATCCCTACGCAGCTAGCATGGCTAAAAATAAAAATGTATTGCTTTGCTTCCAATCAGGTCAGTTTGCAGCATTTTAAAACTTTTATTTAATAGGTCTTCCTGCTCAAAATAAGTTGTGATGTCAGCTAATCAAGATCTAGTATTGTCATTACATTTGAGTAATTGGTATTAAAACTCATTTAACACCCTTTCAGCTTACTTTTGGCATCATCACTTTCTGAACTGTGGTACGAAGGATTAATTGGCAAAAACGAATACAATGAGCAAAGCAAATGGAACTTCCTTAATAACACCAGTAGCAAAGGGGTGTATCAAACCCTAATGCACATGTACACATAACACAGACACACACACTCTCACACCACATCTGTAGATCTGAACCAGCAGGGAAAGAAATGTCAAAAACGAGAGGATTCAATGCAGACGTTGACCGCAAACTCCCAAGCGGCCGCTGCGTTTTCTCCTGAGTTATGGCGCGATGCGGCCCCCTGTAATTTACCTTCTGTCGGAGCACGTAGGGCCGTTCGCCCGGCATTCCTCTGCCTGCCCACCGCAACACATGAAAGCTTCGGCCACAGCTGTTCTAGATGGGGGGAAATGAGTCCCAGATGGCAAAGTGTTTTGTGTGTATGTGTGCGCCTGTGTTTCTTGCCACATAAGAGAGTGCTTTTACTGTACAAGTGCCCTGAGTCACATCCCCAGGGTAATGTGGGGAAGACTATTGCAGGATGGTGGGGGACGTGTGGGTGTAGCCTACTGTATGTGATGCACGTTTGCTGTCCACAAAGCAGCTGGTATGCACTGGACGCGTGTGTGTGTTCATGCTTGTACATGCACAAGAGTTCTGAGTATTCCTACTTTGGATCACACCGGACCCCGAGACAGCAGCAGAAAGAATTTTACAACCTTGCAATTGACAAATTGCCAGAGCTGCTCCGCATATGTGCTGCGTCATGCATGCTCAATACAGCTCGAAGGCTATTGATTAGTCAGCTGCAAAGAGCTTCCATCCTGCTGTTAAAGTATGCATGTTAAACCATAGAGGATATCCTTTGGAAAGATGGGATAATCCTAATGGTTGGAGATTGACAGTCAGCTACTATATATGTATAAGTTGCTGAATTCATCGTCGTCTGCCAGTCATCCATGCATCGCTTCGTCCATTTATGCAACTATTCATTTGTTAACTCAATACCAACACAGCGGCCTCGTATATTAGAAAATCTTTCGAAATTGACAGTGTTTATAAGCTAAATGAGCCACGTCAACCAAGCGCTAAAAATAAATCGCATCAAACTGCAGTCCATTGGGAGCTTAATTTTATTTGTAAACTCCTCTTTTGCAAGAGGCAGAATAAGCTGAAATACGGCGTCTGCAGCCTATTAGGACAATCATTCTCATATTGAATGGTATCCCTTTTATTGTACTTTGATGTGGTTTTTCCATCACTTTTTGTGTGCACAACCGAGTGCAACACATTACATTTTACGTTGCATTCCTTTGGCAGATGTCCAAAGTCTCTTACAATAAATGCCTTCATGCATTCAAACTCAAAAGGAACAAGAGCTAGGTGTCATCAAAGACTGGAAAAAGGTGTGTTTAAAGAGCAAGTTTTTTTTAAAGAAGTGAATAACTCCAAGAAGAGACTGTGCGAAAGGTTTTGCCCTTTGCCCATTTGTACAATTCATCAGTCGAAACTACAAGGAGAGTGGGACGCAGTGTGATGCAACCAGAAGGATATGATGGCATGCTTTTTGCATCGCATTCTTAGACATTCGGAACAGGTATTAACACTTTTGTCTTAGTTGGGCGACACTTCATGCGTCCTAGTTTTTTTTTTTCAAGCATACTGAACCCTTTACCAACCTAAATCTACTCATATTGCAATTTTCAATAAATATCTATTAGCTGACAATAGCTGACATTTAACCAGACACCGTGAGTCTTGGAGGTACCACGTCTGTCTACAACCCTCTCCAAGCCAAAAAGTAGAGGTTGCAGAAAAAAGGACTGTAGTGCAAAGGGACTTTGGCATTACAAATTGGGAAAGACACGGACAAAAATGTGTGGCAGACATAATTTCATATATGCTTATTCATCTGTGTCAATGAATCACATGCATGTGTGAGTTTTATCTCTTGTCTTCCCTTGACTTTCATTCTGGGTCAGAGTTCACACCACGAGTTATTTCCCTACAACATACAGTACAAAACGCTGGTTTTACTTAAAGAGGCCCAGAGAGCGCTGGTGAGCAGGACTACAAAGGTGTTAAGGAGGTCAAAGTTGCTTGTGTGGTGGTATAATATCTTACAGTCAACAGATGAGGGAGGTTCGGGAGCAGGGAGGGCGGCAAATAACAGAGATTACAACACATTATCCGCAGCTCAGGGGAGTCTGGTGGAGTTAAGCAAGAAGGTGAAAGTTCAAGTCTTGAAACCAGACAGCCGGGTGGTTGTTCCTCTCTGAATGAAGGTGATGACAGTGAATGTCTTTTGGCTGTTGAGCCTCCAACATAGTCGGAGATCAATGATGCTGATGGAGGCTGCATGGCTGAGTCATCTCTCAAACGGTTTTCTTTGTAGCATGGTGACTATTCTTCCAGTTTTCCAAGTTTTTGACGACCATACTCATATGAACACATTTTAAATGGTGTTGAAGTGTTGAAATATTTCTTTGAGATTGTCTTCTGTAAGTTTGCAATCACAACAAAATGCCAAAAGACTAGAAAAGCTCTAAAACCTCTTCTATTTGACACCTTTGATTTAAGGGGTGAGTTTTTATTAAAAGCTATAAATATGTTGGTATTAAAATGTTTGTCTACACCATCTGTGAGAAAAACTCTCTACCACTACTATGTAAATTGGCCTTGCATTTACATTTTTAATTGAGTAGACTGAACTTTAATTGACCCTAGGGGCATGTGTTGCACATGCTTTGACCTTCAATCCTATAAAACAGATCCCGTTGCAGCGAAGTCATGACTCATAAAGTGGGTAAATAAGAAGAGTGATTACCACCTTTCAACATTAAATTAACCAGATCCTTTAAAATTCTCACTCCTCATGCAGCCCACTCTCACCTCTAAAGCACCGTGACAAAACTGTCCTCCCCTTTTCTCCTCTGAGACCTGTCAGCAAGAAAGACGCCACTTGTTCAGCCTCACAGTAGCGAGACAGTCAGGCGCCACGTTAGCGGCTTTTGCGTCTAGACACAGCCAACAAGCCTCCTTTTCTCCAGTCAGTAAAACATGGTGTGAAAAGTAAAGTGCAACTTTATATTGTGCTAACACACAGTGATGTCACCTCGCCGCTGCCAAGAAAGCAGCGGCCCTTATTTGCATTTCGTTTTCGGCTGACAGCATCTTTTAAAATCCTTTCCAACAGTCTAACAAAGATCCTGGTTGGTTTTTCCCATGTTTTTTTTTTTTCTCTTCCTCTTCCGTCCCTCCCTTTTCTTCTCTCTCAATTACTTTTAACTTTTATCTGCACTTGTTACCCCACTGCACACACTCTTTCTCACACACACACACAGCACACAGCTTAGAGACAGAGGCCTCTGTGTTCTGGAGACAAAAGCTCCTCTTTCTCCAGAATGGGAGCTGAGCTTCCGGTTGAAGCTCACTGTGTCAGAGGGGAGAGGAAGGGTAGACGACGGGCCAAGAATACCATATGTAGTGAAGTGTGTGTGTGGAAATTTACATCTCTTCATTTATCTGTGTTTTGATCCTGCGTGCTGTGTGTGTGAGCTTGAATATGGGTGCCTTTGTTTGAATCCATTAATGCAATTGTGCCTGTCCATCTTTTTCTCTGGAGCTTTCCCTCCCAGTGTGTGTGTATATGAATGTGTGTGTGTGTGTGTGTGTGTGTTGTCAGGGTGGTCCGCCGGCTGGGCGAGGGCACTGAGTTTGTGTCAGCCTGGTGTGAACCGGTTAACCGCCCCCCTGCAGACACACTAAGACTGATCGCCAGGGAGCAATGGGAGCAAGCTCAGTTCTCACCATTTAATGTGGAGATACAAGCACCAGGGACTCTCTCCCTCTCTTTCTCTTTGTCTTCCTCACCCGTTCATTCACTTTTTTCACTTCCTGCCTGCAGTTTTTTTCTTTTGTCGTTTTTCATCATCCTACCCTCTCATTCTCACCTTCCTCTTCTTCTTCATCTTGCTTTCTGTCTTTCCATTTCTTCTTCTCTCTCTTTTCAACTGTTTCTTTCCCTCAACCCCTTTCATGTGCTTCTTTCCTTCTTCTTATGTTAAGGATAACATACAGATGATCAAATGATGGAGATGGAGATGGAGATAAACACGGTTGTCATTATTTGAACTATAAACGATGGTGTCGACTAGATAAAGATCAACAATAATGATGGATTCAACTAAAGTGTGTGGCTCTGTGTGTTTGCATGTGTGAACAGTGCAGTCACTAAGTCTTAATGAGATTCGAGGGGTGTGATTGAACGTTTAGCACTCGTTGCCCTCAACTACAGCATCAGTGGTAGTGAAGGGGGGCGCAAACACAGTGGTCCCTTTGATCTACCTCCTACAAGTGTTTTGTCAGGGAGAATTAAGCCCAAGTTCTACAAAAAGAACGATAGCAGCACCAGTGACAATATGTAATGGTCATACTTTATTTAGATAGTTCAGTGCTGACACTGAACTCACTATAAAGTAAGGTTTGACAAAGTGTTTTGATTTAGGAGCCACTTTTCATACTTTTGATTGTAATGTTTTAATGGATAATTCTATCTGTTGAATGCAACGTTATGTTCTTTTGACAAGTGGGGTTCTTCAAGGTTCAATTCTTGGCCCCATGTTATTTTCCCTTTGTCTTTTATCGCTTTTTTGCTGATGACACACTGCTTTAGGTGTTTGTAGAGCCTTGAAATATTTGAAATGTAGCTACCCTATGTACTGTAGAAGTCCTTCTGAAATCAGGGCCTTCATGATTCATGATGAGTATTTAAGTATTTATAGTCTTTTCCCTTGATCAGACCGAGGAAATTATTCACCAACACTTTTGTAGCTCAGGTTTAGAAAAATGCTAAATAAATAAAGTTTTATATCCTAGTTTGGTAAGGTCCTTATGTAATGCAAACTACTCACCATTACCACTTGCTATTAAAATACTCTACAGTGTGCAGGCAAACTCAAAGCTGAAATGCACAACTTTGTTGATATTCACTGTCTAATACTATAGACAGAGAAGGCGATTTTGCAACTTTTTCTTCATCTTTCCCATATTAAGACACTAAGTGGCCTAGTTACAGCCGTCATTTTGTAACTTGTGAAAACATATATGGCTTTTCTTTAAGTTGTCAGCTACTGTTATCTACAGCATCCAAGTTGCCGTGGAGAAAGTTACATACAGTCTTTTCAATAAATTCTGACGCCTGTGAAGTGGAGTGTTTACCCTCTGTGTATTTAGCAGTTGTTTCAGGGTTAATCGTAGTAATCATATACTTTTTAATAAGACAACAGCTTGAAAATTGTTGTGTGAACAAGACTGAATATCTTGAACCTTATTAGTCAGTTTTCTTTGTTCTGAACTCCTGTTCAGGCATGCACTGACATTTTTAGGAGGAGTGTCTTTTTTGAAAAAATGTTGGTATAATGGATTATATGAAATGGACACAGTATACACAGATGCGCATACGCATGCAGGTCCACATTGTGTGCAAGCACTATGTACATACTGTACGCATGTAGACAAATGATATAGGCACATATGCCGGGCACGTGAAAATTCTTCTTTACGTGCCCACACATGTGGGCACATACCTCCACCCCACTTAAATACTGCAAGGGACAGTGACAAAAGCACTCCTTCCTGATTTCGCTCCTCCGCTCTCCACCTATTGATCGGTGTCTGGGGCTCTCTATAAATCTGCTGCGGCCGACAAGAAAGAAGATTGCAGGTGGCCACCCCTGCACAAATACAACCCAGTAAACCCAAATCAATGGGTCCAATATCACACCCATATACGCAGTCACGAAAATGTTGCGTGATTTTTACAATAGGATGAAAGATTGGGTGTCTGCATGTGTCAACATATGATGAAAACACGAGGTTTGTGGGGGTAGCCTGTGTGTGTTGCATTTAAGTGTGCATGTTGTGTAACTGTGTGTTTACAATTTGTAGGTGGGTGTATTTATTATGTACCTTGTGTGTGTGTTTGTGCTTGTCTGTTGGAGTGTGTACAGAATGTGGGTACATGTGTGTGCGCCGCGTTGCACGTGGATGTAAATGTGTGTGTGTGTGTGTGGCTGAGGGCTGTCTGTGATGAGGCAGTCTCGCCCTTATTGCTCACACCAGTTATTGCTGCTCATGCACACACCTCAGCACATGCTGCTGAGGTGTGTTTGTTGCTTTATTGGTTCATACTCACTACACACACAGATTAAGAGAGACAGAGAAAGTGCCATACAGTACATATTGTCCCTCAGCATGTTCTGTGGTTGTAGTCCCACTCTTGGATGTATGTTCTCACACACACACACACACACACACACGGGCATACACACACACACACACACGGCATACACACAAACATATAGCACATTGACATTGACCCTTCCCTGCAATTAGCTTCTTCTCTGGTGTTAGCATAAGCTACTGTAAACTAGCATAATCCCTGTTCTTAACTGTTTAAACACCTCCTGCATAGAGCCTCCCATACAGATTGCTGTTAGCTTTGCATTTGTATTCTGGCATCAGCCTCAGAAGTGGAATAGTGTACATACAGAATAGATGAGCTTTGTTGAGGGATACAGTAATGTATTCAAAGTATAATACAGCACCATGCAAATACTGTGAATTGTTCCACAGATGAGATGAACGGTTTTCAGAAAATAGCCACCTTTTCACAGATATTTTCTACGCCTTAAACCCTTCCTGAATGCTTTCCTTGTATTACACATTTAAATTCCAACATTCTTTATGCAACGTAACTTCTTCGTCTTCACCGTTTACACGCGCATACTGTCTACAGGGATGTGTTATGAAAGGTTTCCATGTGGGGTGTCTCTGATGTGCATGGCTGGGGGGAAGAAACCTGTGTAGTCAGCGAGGAAGGAGAGAGGTGGTGCGTTAAGGCGAGGCTAATTTGTTTGTGATTGGCATTGATTAAAGTCAGTCCCAGGAGAGCTGCGAACACACACAGGGACTCACTCTTGATATAACTACAGAGTGTGTTACAAAAGCTGTCTCACTGTCTATGTCTGTTGTTTTATTGTAACCCCAGTGATTACTGTTAATGTCTTTTGGCATTCAAACTCATATCTGTGTTTGCCCAGTTATCTGCAGCAATTTAAAAGTAAATGGTGGGAAAAGTGTGTGTGTGTGTGTGTGTGTGACCCAGAAAAGCAGAGTACACTATGTGCTTTCATTAAGACACAGGGGCAAACCAAGAAAATGCTTTATGCATGCATGAAATTGCACAAAATGATACATTCCTCCTGTATGTGCTTTGCTTGATGCAGTCACTTTAACTGTTCACAGCCTTCTCCTACCCATAATGTTTGAACTGAACTGCACACAAAACAATTAAAGTGGTCACATTAATTACTTACTCACTTCTTGAAGAGTCTGGGGTCGATGCTTAACTACCTATATGAGGTGACAGAAGGTAGGTGTTCAACAAAGTGCCACTTGTCTATTTGCTGCTAACATAATCCCACACTATAACCCAACAGTGTAACCCTAAACCTAACACTCTCCACTGACAGCCTCTCTAACAATATTTTCATAAGGTTGGCAGGTCTTAATGGCAGCGTGAACAGATCACATATTCAGTGGTAGGCAGAAACTCTATCTTTAAATGGAGAATTAACAATGGAACAATTGAATCAATGGGCGTGACTGCATTATACTTTATACTAAGTATGTTACTACGCACACATTTGTGATGATGATGATGAAGAAGGTCCTCGAGAAGATCTCAGATGTTAACAACCAGGGTTGGTGCAGTGACTCTGCTTCCATGGGAATTTTAACTGATTAAGGCCTAAATGTTGTATAATTTAATTAGTCATCTGTTTTCTATCAAGTATGATAGTATGTGCATTTAAATGAAACGACCAGCTGAGAATAAGAAATGTTTTTTTGAGCCAGAGAATTTAGGGGCGAGTGGTTTATAAAAAATATAAGAAATGTGTGTCTGTAGACAAAACTATGTATTCGACATTGAATTGGGTCATTTTTAAAATCATAATGAAATTAAATGGGATTTTGTTCACCCTTTACCTTACTTTAAAAAAACTGTAATAAAAAAATACATTTTCCACTGGCCCTGTATTAATTGTTTAGTTATCTCTGGGTATATGCTAAATATATGTAATAATAATAATAATAATAATAATAATAATAATTTGAGTGTTTTAATATCAAAATCCCCCTATTTTCCATTTGGATCACGGTCAGCAAAAACATTGTTTCCATTCCCAAAAAATGGGATGTTGCTCTAATGAATGAATTTCTCCCCTGACGCCCGGCTCCTGATCTAACATCGTGGGTGAGGAAGGTGTGGGTGAAGGCCATCGGTCCTCAATAGCTCCATATCTCAATGCAGCTCTGTAGCGCGCTGTATTCACTAAGCCACGCCCACTTTTGATGATTTTAATTCCTCTCGTAATAATTCCCTGCCCACATGGTCTGTTTAACTGGGACATATGTCACTTTATGGTTTATAACTTCAATTTCACTGTGACTTTAATGTCACAGCATGTAGGCTACATTTAAACGTATGATCCTCAAAATGTTTTAATTTCCCACACAGTCCCATTTTCATATTCTCACACTCTCCTGCGCTTGGTATACTGTATATTTATAACATCATCATCATAAGGACAAATGTGTGGAGCGCTCAAAGGTTAAACAATCTCTGATCTGCATCTGTTCATCTACAAATCATCAGCATCCATTTAAAGAAGGCACAAGCAGGGACAAGGCTCATACCAGTCTTAACCTTGATTAATGAATGCATCTGTTGAATCGCTGATGTCTCAGGCACTGAATCACAACATCATCACACTGTATGAACACATTTAAGAAATATGACCTATCCTGTTTTCTCTGCCTGTGCACTCTTGCTGCAGTTTTGGCAAGAAGACGACTATCAGAGCCTGAAACGAACTATATTTTTTGCATATACACGATTCATCTGTTTTCCTAATGTTCTTTGATAGTTGAGATACGTTGTTGTAATGTATTTTTTATAAGGCGCTTAGTTGAGCTCATTCCTCTCCCAAATGGTACTGGGAATGCATTTGCTTACAACTTCAGGAGAACCTGGAGAGGAATGCAAAACCTCGATGGGATTGTGCGTCACTCGTTTTCTTTTCTGTAGTGAGCGTGTGCAGGTGGTGCTCTCCACACCCATTTGATTACATTTGCATTAAACTAGTCACATGTGCGGTTTTTGTGCAGATTTCATCACCCTTTCAAAAAAAAAAAAGGTCCCGTCTTCTTCTCTGTATGTCTCATTGCAGTCTATTGACACATTGTTTTTCTCTCCACGTAGACTGGCATGTGTGTTTGTGTTTACGCTGTGCATTGCGCAGTGCTTGCATTGCTCCGTCTGTACAGCGTGTTGAGGCAAGACGCGTAAATGCTGATGCAAACAGATCCTCCAATAACCTGAGCTGTGGAAACTCTTGGCACAGATGAACGAAGCAACTCTGATGCAACTTGCAGTGTTGACTTCGTGATGCTTTATTTGCACACACACACACACACCTCCCATCCATCCATACCTCCAAAGATCCTTGACGGAACAAGTCAAGCGGAGGTCCTTTAATGTTACGGTCCCTATCACTCTTGTTAATCTGTTCGATGTGACAGCCACAATAATGCCGTATCCCCCCGAGCGCCCTGTGTGTGCTTAAAATATTGCAGTTGGAGAAGTGCAAAGGGGGACCAAATAATGTACACAAGGCCCCAGAGACGAGTCGGGGGCCCATGCTGGTGTGTCCCACACACACGAACACACATCCATCCTGATAATGCATTTATCGCAGACATCACATTAACCCTGTTTCCCTCTGGACCCCCCTGTCCCTCTTCCTCTCCCCCTTTTTCCTTGATATGTCTTTGCCACTTCGGGTTGCAAGGGGCCTTTTTGTCTCCTCTCTTGTTCATAAGCTGGGGACTTTGGGGGATCGCGTACCAAGAACATGTCGAGAAAAAAAAGCATCTCACTACACTCTGCGAGCTTTGTACATGAGCTGATAGGTCCCAGCTGGGTCGCCACCATGTTAGTTTAACAAAGCAGCACATGTTGCTGGATGCAGCGGCAAAAATAATGGGCGAAAAGGGTCGAGGAAAGGTGGGTTGAAGAGAAAGAAAAAGAGGCACAAAGAAGGAAGTGCAGAGGTTAAAGATGATAAGATGAAACAGTAATGACCCCCATGGGAAGACTGGGTTATCTCAGCTACTAATCTAATAGGATTCAGCAGGGAGACATAGATTACAATAAAGCAATAAAAAACATTAAAAGGAATAAAAGCAATAAGAATAGAATGAAAAATGTTGGCGACACAGGAAAAAGAGCGGGGAAAGAGGGCAGATTACTTTGTGTGTTACAGTAATCAATTCTTAAAATTCTTCGTTTCAACAATTGATGACTGTAACACAAGGCAAATTAGAGAAAAAAGACGAGAGATAAGAGTGAATGTGAACTATCATTTCCTCTGTGGCTGGTCGACCCCCTTCCTCTCTTACTTTTCTTCTTCATTGCTACAGTCAGCAAAGCACAATTGAAAGGAACACCAAACTAGAGGAGAAAAAAAAAATCACATAATTAATGAAACAAATTTGACGCTACTAACGGGAGCCTCTAGCGAGGAGTATAACTGACCCAGCGCTAATTGTCGCTACCGGTTCATTAAATGGTTTTACACAGCGGCATGTGACAGTACTGAGCTTCTTTGGAGATGCTAATAAACAGAATTCATTACAGAAACAATGGGAAAGCAGTAATTAGCCAGATTCACTACCCTAACAGAGTGATGTAGTATGTTAATTTATTCAGCTGATGAATTACAAACAGCGAGGGGCCAAAGAATGAGAGCAAGATGCCTGCGTGCATTTCTACACTGGAGACATGCTAACACCATGTTACGTTCTGTATATTTAATAAGACAATTTAAAAAACAATGAAATAGAATACAATAAAAATGTTACTGTATTACTTTGTGTGTTTTCATTTTTTAAAGATACTTATTTTAATTTAGAATTGTATTTATTACCATTTACATTTTTATTTTGTGATTAACAGTGTTTTTTCTTTCTTTTTGTATCTATTGTGTATCTGTTGATTTGACATACAATTACCCTTACAGGGATAAATAAAGTAGTATTAAATGTAATTTAATTCAGATTAACAGTTGTCAATGTAAGCTTGATTACTAATAATTAAAGTGTATACAGAGCAATCATTAACTCAGACATCAAAAACTGTGAAATTACATTTTTCATCATTATTTGGCCTCGAGAATTTCATTTCTTTTTTTTATTTTACAGAGTGTAAACGAGGTAAAATGCCCTTTCTTCCCATCTGGGACCTCATTTCTTTTTTTTTTTATATGTCTTCTTCTTCTCTGCTGTTTCTTCCAATACATTTGGGTTATTAGAGCTTCTTGATATCACTCGGTTTTCCTTTGAACTGCAATTTATTGCCATTATTTCCCTTCCCTGCTGCTATTCGTGCATAAATTACCGCTCTACCTACAGGAATTTCTCTGATGTATGTCTGATAATGGCTGGGAACTGTCAACTTATACCAAACTAAAACTGCTACTGTTTGAGATGTGACAGATGCATGTTTGTTTGTTTTATATTTCCACGATTTCAGTTTAGAAGGACATTCTCTAATATTCTACTAGTCTATTCTGGAAATTAATAAACAGACAATACTTCGAAAATAGGAATCAGTATTTACCTAATATGCACTTTTATGCAAAGCATGCAACATGGTGCAATATTTACATTTCAATAAAAATCCACAGCGCCCATGCACTCAGTACTACAAGCTGATGTGAAGTTTATAGCCCTTATGGACCAATATGAGCCCTCTATATAATTTAATATTAGGCCAATAAACATGTACTGTACAATAACTGGAGATCAGTGTAATCACAAGCATGAGGATAGCGTCTCCCTTTTCAAAGTGCATCATATCAGCGGATATTAGCATCCACATAATATTAGGATCTGAAAGCTGCAACCCAGGTCCTATAAAACTATTACCAACGTATCATGCTGATGACGCCTGCACCCCCGGGGCTGACAACATCTGCTCGTGTGTGTGTGAGAGAGAGAGAAGAGAGAAAGCATGAGACAGAAAGAGTGCGACAATGGGAGAAATATGCACATTAGATGCACATAGAAGCTGATGTTGGCCGTGCCAGTGTGGGTGACAACATCTGTGTGTGTGTGTGTGTGAGTGTGTGTGACAGATACACACACACACACACACACACATGTGGAGACATATAAGGGAAGCCACATGGTTCCAAGCCCATTAAGCTGCTCATTAGATAGCCAGTCACAGATGGTGCTGCTCTTTACACCACACTGGAAATGGCCTTAGAAAGTTCCCCATAGTCCCCTACAGCTATACAGTGTCTGTCCCGCCCTCCCACACATACCATCTCCACTCCTGAGGTCTACTGTCATATGTACAGTAGCTATATATGCATGCGCAACTTGTAACATTGCAACTGTTTTGTAAGTGATTATTTTTAGTATAAATGTCTGTTAAAATAAAGAATTAAAAGCTGCACATTTTCATTTTTTGTGCAGAATTCCTAATGTTTGACAATCCTTCACCAACCACCAACAGAGGGAAACATGACCATTGCAGGCCATTATTTCCCAACTCTTGCTTCCTTTATCACAATCTCAAGACATCTCCTAATTTGGTGGCTGAAGCTTCAGCATGGGAACATGATGCTGACAGTCGCTGCGGTTACATGGACAATATGAAATCATTCTGATTAGAGATTCCAACTTAACAGTTTACATGGACGCTAAATAAAGGGATCCGATATGATGTGCGTTTACCAAAGCATTTAATCAGAATGAACTTTTTTGTCATACGCATAGTGGTTCCAACTGCTGTGATGTGTTAATGTGCTTCACAGCGGGTGAATTTTTCCAGCTTCGTTCATCTTGTTTGAACAACTTGCTATTTCAAGGCTTTTGACCAGTGAGCGTTCCAGCAATCCTTAAATCTTTTAAGGTCTCCAACAAAAAAGTTTTGATTTGCTGCCGCCATGTTTCTGTCCCCAGAAACTCATTCATGTCACCTAATGTTACCCCTATGTGGGGCAAACATGAGCACAAAGAACTGTTTTTTTTTCCAACCAGAGAGAAATGTTTGGAAAAAGCGTTTACATGGTTATTAGGCGCTAATATTTTCCGAACTGATTATCAATGGCTTACACCTCCCCACCCCCCTCAACCTGATTGAAAATTCCTTCCTATCGGACCAGCCTCTTCCAATTGAGGTGGTTACATAAGGCCTTTTTCTTCTGATTGGGCTATTATTCTGATTATTAATGGAATATTAGGGTCCATGTAAACGCAGCTAGTGCCTGTGACAGATGTGGGGGGGAAAAAAAGAGCCGTTGTGGGTCCCTTCAGAGCGGGGCTCAGAGGGGAAAATGGGGCTAAACATTTTAACCTAGATAATTCCCCAGCCAAACAGCTGGCCCCTGCACTGCTGGCACACTCGGCTAGATTGGACATATGCTCTCATTTCTGTCACTGTCCGCTCCATAAAGTTGATGTATCGTCTTAGGGAGAGTGCGGCTTGAGTGTGAACGCGTCTCTGTGCATCTGTATTATATGTGTGTGCGGTGTTGTACGAGCACCCTCACACTAGAGGTGGTGTGCGCTAGGTGTGGAGGGGCGACAGATGTTTCATTATTATTATTATGACTTTATTTGACAGGGACAGTGCGTATTAATAACATTTCTGAAAATATGCCAAGATTTAGCATGAAAGGCTCATTTCCATGCCTCCGTTATAGATCTCTCTTTTTGTCGGCCTGTCTGTCAGAAATGAAACATGTCTATTAAACGCTGAGATGAGGCAATGAAGGCCTGATGTACAGTCGCCCGCTCTATCAGAAATGAAATTCCTCATCTGCTCCAGTTCTCCGCTTGAGAGCCCAGCAGTCTTCTCTCCCTCGTTTCATTGCCCCATATCTCCCTTCAAACCCCTCCTCCTACAACCTGTCCCTTCTGCTGATTGCCTTATTTCTTTTTATCTCCAGTTTTCTCCTTCCCCCTCCCCCACCTCTCTATAGGATTTGCTTGTTTTCCCCTTTCCTCCTTGCTTTATCTCTCTTTCTCTCTGCTCTTTCTTGATGAATACATCTCTCGCTCTCTCTTTCCCCACCTGTCTTTCTTTCTGTCTCCTCCCTGTATCTCTGCCTATGTGGAGACAGGCCTATAGGAAAGCAATATCAGCCTTCTGTCTCTCCCTGCCCTTCTGTCCCCAGGGCAAGCAGCTGTGATGGGGCCTAATGCACTATTGATCCCTGTCACCTCTCAGAATATACCTGCTGATGCACACAAAGCACACACACACATAGAACCTATAGAACTCACACTAATACTGCTGTGTGCACCTAAATACATGTATGAGCATGTAATCATAGGTTCCCACCTGTACACACAGACAAAAACACATGAACATGCAGTGTTAGAAGACTAAATGCACATAAACACAGGCTAGAAGGCTTACACACACACACACACACACACGCACACACACACACACACACCGTATAACAGGAGAAGAATGGCTCGTGCTAGTGATGTTTGACCCCACAAGTGCATTGGCATGTCGCTATCACAATAGCGGGGCGTTATTATTCTCTGCAGTGTGTACAGCATGTTCCCTCTGAGGACAAGAGGCTACAAAGCGACTCACAAAAAAGTGATAAACGTCAGAGATGTGAGGACCAGGAGTGACTTCCCTTGTACCTTTTCATCTCCATCACTCATTTCTTTCTTTTTTTTTTGTTCTTCTTAGCCGTTCAGTCTTTGTTTTCAGTCAGAGAGGTCAGGGGAGAACAGACAGAAAAAAAGCATCAACAGGTAGGCTTCATCAAACCATTTAACAACTATAGCACACTGTACCAATATGTCAATATGTCTGGTTACTTAAAGTTCCTTCAAATTACTTGTTCATCAAACAGGGTATCCGATACTGCTAGATTATTTTCCTTTCTTTGTTGCTCAAGCTAACAAAGTCTTGATTTGTTTTCCCCCGACAAACCCTTTCCGTTTCTGTGAATGATAATGGCTTATCATTGTACAGACTCCCCACATCTTAGACATATGTAGGACATACACACTAGCCATGTTAAAGGAATAGTTTGACATTTTGGGAAATTGTTTTTCACTTTCTTGCCGAGAGTTAGCCAGGACGGTGATTAGCTTAGCTTACCATAAAGCTAGAAACATGGGGAAACAGCTAGCTTGGCTCCGTCCACAGTTCAAATATATGCATGCCAGAGAACATGTTGTATCTCGTTTTTTTAATCCGTACACAGTCCCAAATGTTAAAATGACATGTTAAGGTTTTTTTTCGGGGAGTTATATGCTGCAACTATTTCTTGGCGGCCAACGGTTTGGTGCATTGACTTCCTGGAGTCTTGTCGTCACTGTGGGTTTGCCTGGAAAGCAGTGGAGACACAGGCATGACAGAGGTATCAATCTAGTTCTGAATAATGTTGAACTATAGCTTTGAATCAGTTAAAGAGTCATGAACACTCTAAGGAATGAAATAGTCAGGATTGTTTAAATGTCTTTCATAGTGTCCTCTTTTTCTTTTCTTGGTTGGTTCTATGTTGGTTTGGAACGTAATTATACTGCCATTTTAGCCAAGACTATGTTGAAAAAGAGAAATATTTCAATCTCAAGAGACCATCCTGCTTAAATGAAATTCATAAAACAACAAACACTGAGTAAAGATAGACTATTTAGTCCAGTAAATTACTTGAATGTAGCCTTGGTAGCTGTAGTTAGAAGCCTGCTTTGGACCGTGATGACAGCTTTGGAAACTTTCTACTCAGAATATAAAGCAATAGCCACGTGGAGAGTGAGAGTCAGTTAAGATACTATCTACACTATAGATATAACATCATTCAATCATACAATTTCTTATATTGTAAACAAATAAATCAAATGTGAAAACAGAAATGAAGCCCTGAGATGGTACTGAAAAACATACAATAACATCATTTAAGCTCATCATAGGATCCTCTAATGTGCCATTTAACATAATATAGCTCATTATAGCGTCATGCTTAGATTGAAGTGTAACCAATTTGCATTAATGCTTTGTTCCAAGTATCTTTCCCTGATTCCGAGCCTCTCAGGCTGAGAAAATAATTTATCTAAACCCTCGAGAGAACGCCATTCCAGGGAAGAGACCTATTTATCCCATACAGTATGTTATAGTAATCCAGCTGTTTCACACAGTAGATATGTATAGCTTCCAGAAAATAGGAAACCTAATGAAATATGATGTGCATGTGTATGAGATAGTCTCCACTGAGCAGAAGGTGGGAGGAATAATCCATTGTCTTTCCATTGTATGTTAAACACTAGAGAGAACACTATGGAGGGAATCTTTGATAGAGGCTGAATACATAACGCAGACGGATGGGGAATAGGTGGTGTGTTCATTTCTCAACATGCTCCCACGCTGGATAAATGTGAGGCGATGCCTGGGGTCTTAAGAGATACAGAGGTACGGATCTAAACTGATCAATGATGTATCGATGTATGCAAAAACATGCACACTGTCCCAATGCGTTTCTCTGACTGGAACATCCACTATGTGTGATTTAAAACATAACATGAAACATGTTATTTACACTATTAATTAATGTAACGATTACTTTTCTGTGTGACAAAATAGTCTCAACTCAAGGTGAGCTTACTACATCTTTCAGAGCTTTTAAAACAAAATCTCATGGTCTTTATGTCAAACTGGAGTCCGTCCCAATTTTCCAGAGCCCAAGGTGACGTCTTCAGATTGCTTATGTCTGACCAACAGCCCAAAGCTGAAAGATATTCAATTTACAATCCTTTAAAACAAAGAAAAGCAGAAAATCCTCACATATAAGAAGCTGGAACAAGCTAATTTTTGCTTAATAAATCACTTAAACAGTCACTGATTAAAGAATGATTGATTACTATCAAAATGGTTTGCGAGTAATTCTCTGTTAATTTCTAACTAATTTTCTGTTAATTGACTAATCCATTAACTGACTAATCATTGGTGATTTTCTGTCTTGCTTCGTTTCTCTTTGGCCTCATCTACACCCTGCATTACCATGTGATCCAGATGGTGTCCTAATAAACTTTGTCGACAGGCGCTTTTACACCTGGTATATAAAAATGTGTTTCAAGCTGCTGTGTTGAAGCACCGTTGCTATTTCGCTTGCAAAATGTAAACCAGACATCTGTTGCTCCCCACATTTTTGTGCATTCTCACATTTCAATCATAACCCATAGCATCAGTTGTTTTGTAGGTATTTGGTTGTAATGTATTGAACAAATAATCATTTTTACCTGAGGATGAATGTCAGTACCAAATGCAATGGCAATCCATTGTGTGAAATCTTTGACCTGCTGGTGGCGCTAAAGAAAAAGCTGGGGAGTCACCAAAGTCAGTAGGATTTATCCTCTGCCGACTATTGACATTAACATTTTATGGCAATCCATCGAATAGTTGTTGAGATATTTGGACCAAACTGGTGGACCGGCTGACTAATATTGCCATGAAAGATTTGTCCTTCTCTGTTGAATGCTGGAGAAATACAACGTCTACGTTAGTTGAGGCCCCTCTTTGGCTGTGTGGCTTGGTGCACTCAGGAAGACTTGAGAGTTGAGGTTTCTGTTAAAGCTCATGCATTTACACTTGGTTAACTTTCACTCAGTTTGGTGGGTACCTCTGAAATGCGTTTACAAATGTACATTTATATGTATGTAACCGAGGCAAAGTAATGAGGCTAGTGGGCCTCAAGGTTGGACAACACCACCTGGGGTTAGTGTCCCCAGGAAAACTAAATAAAGGTTCCCCACCGTTAGTGGTAACAAAATAATACAGAAATGTGGATTTTGACCCTGGATGGGCAATTTATTGAACACTGATTATATACAACATCAGATATAGGGCGATTTATTCATTACAACATGATAAAAGCACAGACAAGCATTAACAAAAAAGAACAAAATGTTGATGCCAACTTGCCATAGATGCTAGAGGAAAAGATAAAATCGGTCAGTCGTAAAACACCTCAGGGTCCATGGGAGCCAGACATATAGTGGGTTACCTGAGTGCTACCAGGATGCCTGGACACCACCACACACACTCAGATGCTGTCACCTAAACACAACAAAACCACACAATAGCGACCGAGTTGAAAGTGCACATAGTTGCCACTTCACGCCACCACATGCAGTGAAAGGGAGACAGTACGCCACCGTGTTCGTCTGGTGGGAACACAAGGAAAAGAAGGTAAGATCACACAATAGGAAAAGAAAACCCGCAAAAACATTAGCAAACCCTAGCAGTTGGCACCAACATTTCTATGGCCCATCCACCTATTATCTGGGTCTAGTATGAATCCATGTACAAAATCAAAGGACTGATAGCAGCACAGTAGCATACAGGCAAAACAGCAGTGGCTATGACAACCCTCAAACACCGCAGCATCTGGCAACCCAGATCTGGCTCCGCTGTCAATGCTACCTCAGGCAACCGCAGGACGTTCAAGACAACTCTGGGATATCAACCCCCACAGCTACCTTCAAACAGATTATCAGGCCTACAGGGCCTGGGCAACAGGTCGCTTAAAGTGCCCTCCAAGTAACTAGCCTGTTCCTTAGCCACACTGGACAACATGCATCAAGAGTGAGATCCTGAGTGCTACCGACATATATCAGCTCTTAATGAGACAATAATAGTCTCCAGGTGTTTGCCTGCCAGTGAGAGAGGCAAAGGACGGAGCTTCCATGGAGAGGGAAAGCTGAGATGGTGGCTGTAGATGTAATGAGAGAAATCAATAAGCGACGATGGCTCTTACCTGACTCACTCCATGAGTGTACTTCATGAAAAAGTTGTGCAATACAGTCAGCGCAGACTGCCTATGATCCTCTGAAAACTAACTGGTTTGTGTGCTTTGAGTCATTTTGCGTGATTCAGTGTTTTTTTTTTTAATGATTAATACATCAATTTTGGATTATGTAACTCACAAAACCTCTTTTGCTTTTAGCCTGGGATGTTTGTGAGGTTGTTTTTTATCCTTAGGTCTATCAATACTCATGAAAGAGTAAAAAGACCTGCTCCTCAACCTGCTCCTCAAGGAGTTAGTGCTTCATCCAAGCAAAATTGATGTAAAGTTGTGGATTGTTTTGTTATTTTCAAGCTGAAGTTGTGTTTTTTTGACCTAAGACGCATGAAACCTCTGAGTGAATAAATTCCTAAATATAAAAAGTATGCTTTTTCTAGAATACTCTCTCTTCTTCTTTAAATCTCAAATAATTTCCCAGTTCCCAGCATCTTTTCCCAAGTTCATTAATGAGCAACACAGACTGTAGCACTTTCTCGCATGTTCTCCCTTCTCTTATCAATCATTGTAACCCAACTGTGTCTGTCGCTGCAAAGACTTTCCACTTAGCACTTTCTGTTTACTAATTAATCCTCCATACTGCCACAGCAGCACTTTGGATAGACAGAATAGAAGGAATAGAGGGAGAGAAGGCAGAAAAACAAAGAGGTAATGATTTGCCGTCTCTGCCTACAAGACGCTGACGAGGGAGTGGGCATTAGGAGAAGTCGAGGCTTTTGATTTGTCCGTGTCAACAGAGTCCCGACCTGTAATAAGCACACAAAAACACAGATATACACTGATACTGATATCCACATAAATACACAAAGACATGGTTATTGACACAAAAACACAGAGGGATGCACAAACAAACATTCACACACTTTCAAGCACAAACACAGGGGGAGTGTTTCTTTCTCAGCATCTTCTATCGGTCTGATGTATTGATCCCAAGGCTCTGTTGCTGCACTCCCAGCGGCCATTAATTCACTGGGGCTGTGGGATGCCCAGACTGTATACTGATATCTACAGACGATGACTAAGAGTCATCCATCAGAAAGAGCAGAGCAACTGAGACAGAGTGAAAGACAGGAGGAGCAAAAGATACTCCATTTGCGCCATTATCACATGACCAGAAAGACATTACACATGTGATAGGTAGGCTTTCGGCCTAGTAATGCAGTCATTATAGTACATACAGTACAGGTGATGACAATTTTACATGTTGGTCTCGTGTCTGAAGCGGGTGTAATAGTTGCACCCAGTAACATTTCCATAACACAGCAACACACTTCCAACATGGCTCAAATCTGAATTGAATGCCGTCAGATTAACATAAAGGCAGCAGCGCAAGAGAACGTTCGCCTTATGTAAATAATGTATCACTCAATTATCATGACTTGTGCTCAAAGAAAATAAAATCTAATAAATCAGGAAACACTGCGAATGATTTTAAGTTAATGAGATTCTTTCCTCTTGCAAAAAAGGTAAAAGAAAAAAAAAGAAAACAACAATAATCATTTAGAAATAATTCTAAAGTATGAAGTAGAATGAGAGGTGTAAATTAGGAATCACTTTGCTGATTTCAATCATTTGGTTCATGTCAAAGATTTGTAGTCACTATGTAGTCCGCTCACTTTTTTTCTGAGCTAAGCGTTTGCATCGCTGTTCAGTACGTACATCAGTAAGTGAATGCATCACCGTTCATACCGTTGCGGCGTTCAGAGCTTTTGATTCTGACTGTTTTCAGTTCAGCCTGTTGCTGTCACGTTCAGTTCAGCACAAAACTCGGCCTGTACAAGCACTTGCTTATAAGGTTTATAGCTCAGCAGCCACTTATTTGCCACAAAGTTACCACATTATGATTGTGATTTCTTCCTGTTTTTATAAATCTTTTAATGAGTGCTGTTGAAAGAAATTGTGTTTAGTGCATAATCAATGTATAACCGAGATGTTTATTTTTATCAAAGCAACCATATTATTTGCATTTCCTAGATGTGTTTTATATTAATATAAGAAAGCACTGAATTTATGATCAGAAAGCAACACACAAACATGTTGGGAACCAAGGCCGTTTTGTTGGGTACAGCCTGGGGAGTTTGCTGATTAGCATTTTTATCACAGGGGAGCGACAGCGAAAGACCTTCTGCCAGGAATCGTATCTATGTGTCCGGATCCTGATTCTTTTTCCATCATCTATTTACAGCAACAACTCTTTACATTTCACAGGCTTGGAGCCAAAGTAAACTTAATGAAATGGTTTGTACTGTGGAGACGCACCCACAGTGTTGGTACTGTTCTAATACAAACTCCTATAGAGATACTGTAGGTATGACTCACATAGGATCAAGAGGGAGGGTCTGTATTTTCCCATGATCTTTGAACACACACAGACACACAAAAGCACTTGAACGTGAGGTGCAAGTTTGTTTACATTTCCACCTTCCGAGTGTTTGTGCTCTGCTGCTCTCTGTTGCTTCCCGGCGATCATGGAGCGACGGAAATCGCTACTGAGCATGTGCAGTAGATGGTTACTTTCCCTCTGTGTTTACTACCTGGCTCCTATAGGATAGACAAACAGAGGGGACGTGGGATGCTAAGACACACACACACACATGCACTTCTTAAACACGCACAAAACCTACTCATGCACATTGACACATGAACACACACACACACACACACACCTCAGGCTGCTGCCTGGCGGTGCGTTCAGGTTCCAGCTGCATGGGGCTTGTTTGTTTGGTTTCCACTGCAGAGGAAATCAAGTTCAAATGCTGCGAGGGCCTGACTGTTTAGCTACACACATATTCAAACACTCGAGTGAGGTGGTGTGTGTAATTACCCCTACACACACACACACACACACACACACACCTATTGTATGTTCAGTGTTACAGAGCCTGGCTTGTATCAAGGGGGCATTTTGTTGACAAATTGCGCATTAAATTAATAACTAGAGCCCTCAAATGACACAATTTCCCCCTGAAATTAATAGTGTAGCCGTAGCAACTAAAATAGATACAGGTTTTTATGGTTAGTTGAGTCATTTCAGGAGGAGTACCCAGAGTTTTATCGTCAGGCAAACAGCTATAATAAACTGAATGTGGTGAGCAGTTATGAAGAGATGTTTGTTATTTTTAGCTTTCAGTTTAACTTTGAACTACGATACAAGAATTTGAGATTGAAAGTTCATTCTTGACCTTGACAGTCTCACCACGAGGTCCACTCAGAAGCTGTTCAGGAGCTTTCGGCTGTATCACACGACCTTCATTAGTAGATGAAGTGGAGATGCTCAAATGTACCTTTTTTTAGAGGACTTCTTGCGGTTAAAAGTTTAAATTTAAAGTCCATACTTGACCTGAAACAGCAGATACACTGATTCTTAACACACAGTATTTCATCACCATGAAACTGTGAAGATATTTAACATCATCTAATTCATTAAAGCTCCTCTTAGCACTGTTTTGATCATTGGTGATGTGATAATCATGGCTGAACAGACGGAGAAAAGAGGTGCCACCTGTAATCATGTTAAACTTCGTCGTCAGAGAATCCATAGAAACAGACGTCACATATGGCCACACTGTTTGACATGAGATTTCTGGGAAATGTAGTGCAAAAATACCACAGTAATCTGAACTAGTATCAAAAGTGTTGCTGAAATCAAATATTCTGGAGTGATGGCGGCGTTCTCTGAGGTGGAATAAGTCTCCAGCTTTAAAGATCCCGTCCAGGCATGTTTTAAGACATATAAAAATACTTAAAAACTCTTTAAATTACGTCTACAAATTCATCACATACACAAGATGTCTTCCGCTTCACTGAAAAGTCCAGGCTACATCATTCTGCACTAGAAGGTCAAACATCTACGTAAACGACCAATAAGCAAAAGACATTTTTGACTGGAGGGGGACTTTAAGCTCCTGGGTGTTCACACCTCCGAGGACTTTACCTGGTCGCTCAACACTTCCTGTTTGGTTAAGAAGCCACAGAAACATATACTTGTGGAGGAGGCTGAAGAGGGGCCCACTCACCACCTAAGATCCTGGTCAACTTCTACCACAAACTTTTCTCTACTTTTATCAAGTTGCACTATCTGGGAAAAACAAGACTACATTTCATTGTATGCAAGTATATTGACAAAAAAAATAATTTCAATTGAATTAAACATATTAGCCTTTTAGACATGAGCATTGATTCAATGTTAGTCTTAAAGAGCAAAATTTTAAATGTAGAATATCCTCTGGTGTGTGTCTTGACATATATGTTTGTGTGTGTGTGTGCGTGCATATGTGATTCTTTGATTGTGTTTGTGCTGTCTGCTATTTGTTTGCACTTTGTGTGTGTACTTACTGTTTGCCTGCATTTGATTAACAGTGTTTGCTAGTGTGACTGTGTGCTTCTGTTTAAGTACCGTATGTGACAATCCACATGCATTTGTCTCGTGTGTGTGCATGTGTGTGCCTGCGTGTGCGTGGGTTGCGGTGACTGTGTGTTGACTTTGTTTGCATGTGTGTGTCACTGACATGCGGGTGACTGAAACCAGGCCACGGTGACACCGCCGTGATATCCCAGTCAGGCGCTCCTGCCCTCCCCCTGTGTCACCCACTGTCGATGTTAGGGTGACCCTCACCTCACCCTCTCCACCCACAGCATGTTCTTTTCCCTCGTTTCCCCTTTTATCTTCTTTTTTTCTTTCCTCTCTGTTTTCTTCACCAACTTTGAACATCCCCTTTCTTTCTCCCTTCCTCCTCTCTTCTTGTATTTCCTCTATCTTCTTCACTTCATCTGTTCCTCCTTTTCTCCCTCCCTCCACTCAGGATGACTCCGGTACATTTCTCTGATAAACTTTACCCTCCCTCTCTTTCATCTCCAACCGTCGCCAAACACAGGAGAAATAAAAGACAAACAGAACTGGATTGACAGCGAGCCAGATCGAACTTACAGGCAGACACAAATATTTTTCGCCATAAATGTTTATTCAGGCGCTGGCTGGCTCCAATGTAGTGACCTCATCAGGCTCACACACACACACACACATATATCAACAACATGCCCTTTACAGTAATCGGAGGATCACCTAGTTCGCTTTTCAAAAGTGGGATAACAGGGATTTTCACAGCATCTGTTCTATCTAAACATGTTCATGTAATCTCCTTATATATAATATGTTATATGACTACGCTTGAGTAACATACATGCATGCGCACGCACACACACACACACAGACACAGACACACACACACACACACACACACACACACACACAAGCTTTTTCCAACCACACACGGGTCCAGAGCAGTCATTGGTCATTGTTATGAAGACACAAGCTGTGGTGAACTCAGTGAACCAGAAAAACAATTGGCTCAGACTTCCTGCTCTAGCTTCCTCTGTAGTGTGGCAGGCCCCTAATACTACTACTTTCTCCCTTGCACTCACACACACACACACACACATACAGAGTGCAGGGTGACAAGCCCGAGTGTCTTCCCGCCATCCTGTTTTCTAGCCAAAGTTTATTTTGGTCATGTGCCGGATCCGTACTGTACAGGAAGGGGTAGCCTCTTTGCGTGTGTGTTTGTGTGTGTGTGTGTGTGTGTGTGTGTGTGTGTGTGTGTGGAGGATGGGGAAATTCAGAAGAAAATTCCTCTGTCCGTCATAATATCAACAAGTCCGTATTTGGGACGAGTGCTGCATGGGGCTTAGTATAAACACACACACGTGTCAACAACTCACTTTCCACCACCACATCGCCTTCTGCTTATATTATTATAAAGGTGACTTAAGATAACTAAAAGAAATCACTGAAACAGTGAATAATTTCCAGCATATGTGGCTACTACTTCTTTCTCTCACAGTACATGCTACTTTGAGATTGTGTCTCCCAGATTTTGGAACTGTGACCACCTTTAAAAAGCGACTAAACACACACCTGTTAAGACTTTACATCTACTGGGAAAACCTCGAAATGATCTGGAAATATCCCGTTCAATCTTCCATCAGGACCCAGATAACGTCTGAAAATTGGATAGTCCAATTCAAAACTAGCCATGCGGCAACCATACTACTACTTTTATGACTGAACACCTACTACAACTATTAAAGTAGCTACTTGTATTTCTAGTATGATCATTATTAGCTAACAAGTCATTTGACTGCATCAACAGACGCTGCTAAAATCATGCTGGCTCCTTTGCCAGAGGGCCGTTGCTGTGTTTTCATAGAGTGAATAAAAAATGACTAACACACACACAAAAACCCTTCTGTCTTTTAACATGACTCAGCATTCAGTCAGTGTTCAGAATGATTCATTCACAGCGCGCCATGGTTTGTGTTTGTTTGATGCCCTTTCTACTGAGCCTCACTGACTCACTGTGCTTAATTAGCATTAGTGAGAGTTCTGAATAGACAGTGAAGATTTTTATGTAAGAAACACACCATCTTGTCAGCCTACTGTTTGTCACAAACTGAGGCTGCAAACCAGAACGCCCCATCCCTCTTCATTAAGACTAAGTAGATTTGCCATAATGTCCCAAATTATATTCTGGGTACACTTCTAAACCTAAAAGGGAAACCCAAATGGTCCAAATAGCACTGAGTGAGCACTATGTCTAGAGAAAGCTGCTTTCACTATGATGAATACTAGAGACAGTACACTTTGATATACTTACAGTATGTATGCAGTTTACTAATGTGGAACGTGTGATTCTTGAGTACCAATAATCCCATTTTTTCACTTCCATTAAAGCTGCCAGTGTGCGAATTTACTACATGTAGGTTTAACAAGTAAAAGATACACTTTAGATAAGAGTTAGAGCCGAGAGTTAGATAAGATCGATACCACTCTCACGTCTGTCTGTTGCGTATGAAGCTAGAGCCAGGAGACAATTAGCTTAGCTTAGCATAAAGAGTGGACGTTGGAGGGAACAGCTAGTCTGGCTTGCTCCAAAGTTCATGAATCAGCTTACCTAAAACTTACTATTTAATACACCATGTTTCGTTTGTTTAATCCATACACAAACAAAGATGTAAAAACAACAAGATGTGGTTTTACAGGCAGTTGCATCTTTATGCTAAGATAGTCACCTCCTGGCTGTAGCTTCATACTTAAAAGAATAGTGCAACATTTTGGGAAATACACTTATTCGCTTTCTTTCAGAGAGTTAGAAGAGAAGATCAATACCAGTCTCATACTGGTCTGTTAAATATGGTGCTGTAGAGTCAAATGGCAATTAGCTTAGCTTAGCATAAAGACTGCAAGCAGGGGGGAAACAACTAGCCTGGCTCTGTCCAAAACTAACAAAATCCGCATCTTGTCATTCTTACACTTCGGATTTTGTACTGATTAAACAAACGAGATAGAATGCATTCCCGTCTTTATGCTAAGCTAAGCCTACCAGCTGCTGGCTGTAGCTTCATATTTAGCGTGCAGACATGAGCGTTGTATTGATCATCTCATTTAACTCTCGGCAAGAAAGCAAGTTAGTGGATTTCCAAAAATGTTGAGCTATTCCTTTAAAATTAATATGCAGCTTTAAATTTAAATTCAGACATACTTTCCCCACTTTATTTAGATGGTAGAACCACACTATTCATATATATAGAATTAAGCGCCTTTTAATGAATGCTTTCAGGGAATGTCTCCACAGCTGCTGTGGGACATAACCATTCAGGGGGAAACACTGGTGTGATGTACACTCAGGCTTAGTTGCTCCATGGTCGGGCAGTCAGTGGTGTGCTGACCTCACACCATGCTCCATTTCCTGTTTTCTCCAGAGCCTGTGTCAGCACAGGGGCTAATAGTACTCAGGATACTATGGTACTCATGCATATATGTATGCTTGCATTTAAAACACATAGATACTCACGAGTAGAAATAAAAATGCATAATATTTAGTTCACTTTCACAACAATAAATCCTCCATTGTCACTATCATCCACCCTGCCCTTCACACAGTAAAGGATTCATATTATAAATAGCACAAATTGTATCCACATGGATACATTTTCTCGTCTAGTCTTAAATGTTGTATTTAAATGTAAAATGATCTTAATAAATATGAAGCTACAGCCAGGAGACAGTTAGCTTAGCTTAGCACAGAGACTGGAAACAGGGGCAAACAGCTAGCCTGGCTCTGTCAAAAGGTAACAAAATCACCAGCGCCTCTAAAGCTCACTAATTAACACATTATATTCTGTTTGTTATTCTGCATAAAAATTGGAGTGTAAAAAAGACAAGTTGTGGTTTTACAGGACAGAGCCATGCTAAGCTAACTGGCTGCTGGCTTTAGCTCTGTATTGTAGAGTAGACTAACTTCAAGAAAACAAATAACTATTTCCAAAAATATCAAACAATCCCTTTAAAGTTTTAGAAATAAACAGCTGCTCATATGAATGCACTTTCTGAAGGTCTTTTAAGAACAAATGGTATGCGCAAAATGTTTGGAGCCAGACATGTAAGGATCTTGAGCTTGCAGAGATACTTGTATGCTTTAGAAAATACACTATACATTCTTTAAGGTCATGCAATTGTTCTTTTTTATGACTTTTCCCCCTTATCTGAGGATTTGCCAACACACTGAGCAGTTTTCAGTTCACACCCGGAGAGTGTCGTCCATCATCCTCTGACAATGATTTGGACCATAAATAGATAAAGTGGAGTTAAGCTCTCCAGAGAGGAAATGACATAGAGGGTGGCTATAGTTAGCCAGTGGAAGTCCTTGAAGTACAGTCACTGCCACTATAAAATTGTAAGGAAAAAACAAAAATAAATAAATAAAAGACAAAGAAAATCACCATTTTACCTGGACAATAAGAACAGTCCTCATCCTCCACAACAAATCCCATTTTATTAAACAACTAATGAACACCAAATCTTTATCCTTTCATGGTGTCCACATGAATATCAGATGTACAGCCTGAGTGTGTGTGTGTGTGTGTGTGTGTGTGTGATAATTGCTTGTGAGCGTGTATTCAATCTTCATGTCATCATACTGTAAGATACTGCAGTTGGCTTGCAGATTCCATGGGACTTTCTAGAGCTCCCGGCATTGTTTTCATAAAGAGAGAGGGTTAGAAGGCCACTGAGGTCACCTGAAAGTTCAACACATACACACCCACCCACCCACACACACACACACACACACACACACGCACACATTCGCACACACATTCACTCAAAGCTTGTTTGTGTCCAATGTTCACCTTGTGATGCATTTGACATCCTGTTTTTCCCCATCTTGATGAGTTTCAACACCCTTGGTTAATAAACACACAAATATGCACGGTATGTGAACACACACGAACACACACAAACACACACACACACACACACACACACACAGAGTGTTAAAACCCAGGAACAAGGTGTCAAGGAAGCGTACAGTACTAATGAAGTAAACATTTCCTGGTGTTGTCACATCCAGAACTTCCCTGGTTATGCAACCGAAAATAAAACTAAAATTGTAAATATAAAACAGCGCTCCGTTTCAGGGTCGACAGCTTCCCTTGGAGAGGCGTCCTATCGCTCGTAATCAGAGATAAAGTTTGAATGATTCTGTTTTTTTCACTGTGATTGTCGCCTATGCTGTCTGAGGTTTAAGTTGAGCAACAGCGTTTTTGAATGAGGAGCTCAGCCGAATGAAACCCATTATCTTTTAAGGTATAAGTTCACACTCCTGCTCAGAGAGGCGTATGCAACAGTTGAAGCTTAAAGACAAAATATAATTTGAACTCTCCTTGTTTTCTGCACAAGGAAATATAAATTCTAATGATACTGCAGCAATTGTAAATATGTTTCTATTTTTCAAAAGAGAATTAAATCATTTTGGACATATTCGTGGAAACAGCATCTAAACTTCAAGCCTCAGAGTGGGTGTTTCCCATGATATCAGTTAAAAGGTAACTTTTAAAAAAAACTAAGAAAAAGCAACAGGTTACATCGGCCCCAAACTGGTTTAATCCATACAGTTTGTTCAAAACTAATACAACGAAATATTTTCAGATATTTCAACAATTACTGTACTGTAAGTCAGTGGGTAGCAAAAGTTCATGGTCCCTGGAGAACATCACTGTGCTTTCTCTGCATTTAAATATAATTCAAATTTTTTTATTTTTTCTAACGATAACTTTGACCAAATAGGTACAAGAGTCAAAATAAACACGAAGAAGATGTATATTGAGCTCTTAGGGAAAAATAATTTTAATTTCAGTTGGACTTTAAAGTAATAATCATCATTTTTATAAATTAAATGTCTATTATGGTGCCCTATCACTGATTAAGCAAGTTGGAAAATTTAATGTATGAATCAAACGAATCAAATTAAGCAATGCAACAGAGTAGATCTTTCCATGATCATGATGATCGTGACGATGTTTGCAAGTATATAGCAGATATGCTATCATTTGCTAACTAATGCAAAAGACCAAGTACAACTGAGGCTGATAGGAATGTCATTCATTTTGCAGGTCATAAACCAAAGTATTGGACATATTAAAATTTGGCCTGATGGTGACACTAGATCAAAGTCAGAGGATCACTAAAGTTATTACAGTTCATCCTGAGTGGGAAATGAACGTTCAAATTTGGCTATCCTTTCAATAGTTGTCAAGACATAATACTAAAAACCAAAACGTGAACCTCATGGTGGAGCTACAGAGAAAGTCAGGGAGTAACCAAAGTCAGTAGGATTCATCCTCTCGGGACCATGAATGTCTGCACCAAAGTTCATGGCAGTCCATCCAATCCTTGTTGAAATATTTCAGTCTGGACCAAAGTGTTGAACCGGCCAACTGAGAGATCGACTTTACCATCCCTAGATCCATGTCGCTAGCGTAGCTGAAAAGTGTAGGATAACAGCACTCACCTTAATGGTAGGCAGCAAGTGCTATCAGCTCACAGGATACCCGGACAGATAGATGTTGTTTTTATGTAACACGATAGTGCTCTAATCCAGAGTATAGCTCTATTAATGAGCTCCTGAAACACAATGTCACTTACAATATCTTTGATGACAAAAAAGAAAGCAACACCATGGTCTACACACACAGATGATTCTCAGTTTGTTACATTAAAGCATGTCTGTTAACACTGTACTTGGGCTTGTCTGCAAGTATGCAAAGCCTAAACCTGGCAGGCAGCCATCCACATTGCTGCTCATTAAAGTGTAAGTACTGAAAATGTATACAAACAGCATTTATGTTATGTACAATACTGGCACCTGGGCACACTCACAGGAAAGAACTTGGGCAAATATGCTATAATACACACACACACACACACACACACATGCATATATAAATTACATTCAGTGCACAATACCTCTGTAGTCACCACTTACCCATGAATCAATGATTCATCTCATGAAAGGAAATATTAACTGTACATTGAGTTCTACAAATTACACAGTTCTCAGTGAGAACAACTTGTGACTGATGATGCAAGGCCGCTGATCCTGATGAAAAGGCTGAATTTCTTACCTTAGAGCAAACCTGAGTTTCACAACAATAAGGACCTTGCACATTCAGCTTACTGATAAAGAAGCTCTAAGTGAATGGACGCAGTGTATCAAAAATAGCTACGTCTTTTGTTGCAGCGTCCTTGTGCGAGACACTGACTCTGTATCTGCTAACACTGTGAGCCACTGTAGCTCAGAGCATCGGCTTAATACTTAAAAATGTTCTGGAGATGTCATATAAACACGAAGAAGAAAAAAATGAATAAACATGAAACTAACCAGCTTTGGGTTTAGGTGGTGTTTGCCCGCCTGTAATGTTCTATTGATTTGTCCAAAGCTGCCCTCACAGTGAGTATAACCCACAGTAATTCTTGGCAGAGAGGTTGCAGCTTTACTGGAATACAGTTCTTGTGTAACTGTTGGCCTTTCCACTATTGACGTGTTCTGGGATAAGGCTGCGTTTTCCTCACCGGCTAAACATTTGGGCTAAAGGTGGGAGGTCAGTAGTGTTAACTGATAAGAGCTTTACGGGAAAACTGAGACAAAACTTAAATGCTTAAATACGTTGTCATTTTGTAACTTTGTCACGTTAATCCACCTGTGTTGTAACATTAAACCGGAACATAAATATATCTCATGTTATCATTCACCATCAGAGTTAGTGTGATTTGAAAAATACATTCAGAATATTCATTCAAAAAAACGTGGATTCCTTTTATATGCTACACATTGCATAGATACAATGCTATACTACGCAAACACACACACCTCTGATGCTGGTGTTAGTAAGCACTGGTTCAGATACACTGAAAGTCCCACTGGGTCGCTATGGCAACTAGAGCCAAAATAAAGCAGCCGTCGAGACAGCAGCGGCAGCCTCAGCTGGCACATACACACACAAACACACAACCCCCCCTGGCCTTGGCACCTAGAAACAGACACAAAATGAGCTCTATATTCGACCGCAGAGGGAGAAAGGAAAGGACAGAGAAACATCGAGACAGAGCGAGCGACAGAGGAGGGGAAGAGTGTGTCCTGGAATAACCCCTGTTAGCTCTGTTCAGTGTATATCCAAAGAGGACATATTTAGCAGCCTCTCTGACTGGCAAGAACCCAGAGTCTCTCTTAGTCTCCCCTTCACACACACACACACACACACACACACACACACACACACTATCCAGGTCCGGCTGGCACTCACAGGGTTGCCCAGCTCTCCTTAATGTAGTCCCACTGACTTGCTCACTCACTACATTGCTTTGATTGTGTGTTTTATGTGTGTGTGTGTGTGTGTGTGTGTGTGTTGCCCATGCCAAGGGGCAGACAGGCCGGCTGTTCATAGCGACGCACTGAACACTGAAGCCGCCGCCGCCTCCTCCTCCTCCTCCTCCTCCTCCTCCTCCTCCTCCTCCTCCTTTGAGCCTTCGCTAGAATGTTCCAGGAGCTCGGAGAGAGGCTCTGCAGGGCCAAGCTGGCACCTCGACGCCTGCAGAGATGACCACACCTCCACGGTGAGTTGGGGCCAAATAGTGATAGTAACAGCAGGTCGGTGTGACGATAATTCTGGGTCTACAAGGAGAATGCAAAATTTTGAAATAGACGTTAAAGCATACCTCTGTCCCTTTGGACCTGGATCATGTTTGGCCTTCATTATGCCAATCCATTTTGAAAAATCTTGTTTTGCTTCACTATACATAGTAGCTACTTATTTGCTTGTCAGGCTGCATCGCTCTTTAAAGGAACAGTTTGACATTTTGGGAAATAGACTTATTTGTTTTCTTCCTGAGAGTTAGATGAGAAGGTTGATACCACTCTCATGTATGTATGCTAAATATTAAGCTAGAGCCAGCTGGTGATTAGCTTAGCTTAGCATAAAGACTGGAAATGGGGGAAACAACTAGCCTGGAGCTGTCTAATAGCACCTCTAAAGCTCACTAATAAACACGTTGCATTTTGTTTGTTTAATCAGTACAAAAATCAAAATGTAAAAACAACAATTTGTGCTTTTGGGGGGGGGGGGGGGTAATGTGCCGGTAATGTGCCGGTTTTCTTGGCTGGGTGCAGTGGCTTCCTGGAGTCTTGTCGCCGTAAGGTTGCCTGGCAACCAACGGAAAGCTTTAGAGTACTGGTAGGTAGATTTTTTTTAACCTTTGGACAGAGTCAGACTGGCTGTTTCCACCTGTTTCCAGTTTTTATGCTAAGCTAAGCTAATCGGCTGCTGGCTTTAGCTTCATATTTAGCGTACAGACATGAGAGTGGTATTGTCTCATCTAACGCTCAGCAAGAAAGAGAACAAACGTATTTCCCAGAAAGGTCAAACTATTCCTTAGAAAGTGAGACAGCAAACAATTAGCTAAAAAGTCACTTTATTCTTTATTCTCTCTATAGTTTAGAGTTTCGGTACAGAATGAAGATAAATGCGTCCCTTAGACCTCAGTAGGCCTTGGTCAAGGATACTCTATGTTCAGCTCTGAATGCAGTCTCAGTGTTCAGTGTTTCTGAATCATTTGCCAAGTAAAATAAATGTACAGAAATGTGAAGCCTTAGTAAAATACTTTAGCAGATGACACTTGAACAGCATGGTGTCACAGTCAGTCTGCGAGTCATTTAATAGAAAGTAGACTATACATATCACCCCACATGTAAACAGTACATCCGTCATTGTATATTCATTCATCATACTGTGAACATTACCGTCACAGCTGTGGCGAGGGATGGTGAGAGTCCGGCAGTGCTTTGGAACAGTGTACCGGGAGGCGCTCATACTGAGTCATTTTACATTTACATTTCAAGCAGACGTTGTGATTCAGAGCGGCCTGGCTCACCGAGCCGATGTCCCTTGCTGTGTCAGATACATCCGCTCGCACCTATACCAGCATCTGATGTTCGATAGGGCACGAGAATCACACGTCGACTATAAATACACCCTTCGATCCCCACATGCCAAGCCACGGCAGCTGCCTGAGGGTTTTTGTAAATTCGAGGCGTGTGACTTGGGTTTGCAATCTTAGATGGATTAGCAGAAATACCGCGTGTTGTATGTTTACAAGTCTAATCATTTCAAGATGTGACATAAGGAAACAATAGCATGTTTGTCTTTGTGCTACATACCATTTTCATAATGTTATAATTTTTTGGTATTGTTTTTTTCAGTGCATTATAAATCTGCATAATCCTTTTGTAAATGTATACAGGATGAGTGGGCATATGTATGAAAAAAATATTATTTAAATACTGCATATGGTAATAGCTCAGAAGATATTCCTCAAACTATTCAACCACAGATTATGTTTTACATTGTGTGTATTAACAATGTATAATTGTAGGTTGGCATGTCCCATGATTACATGGTGAAAGGTGTGATACCCCAGTGATAAATGTGTCCATCAATAATCTATCATTCAAGACAAACAAAGTAAAAACAGTAAAACAATGGGAGACTAATTCACAAGAAAAGTAAAAATTAAAGATATAAGATTCAAATGCACAGTTTTCTGGAGGAAGGCACTCTTTAGGTTAAATGAAATGTTTGAAGACATAAAAATTTGTGTCTGATGATTATGATTAAAATAAATCAATAAACTAATTAAACAGGGAAATTAACAAGGAAATAGCCACTTTTGTATTGAATGCATATAGACATAGACCATGTTTTTAGACCATGAAAGTTTTTCAATATCATAAGAGTGGTAAAAACATTGTATATTCATGCATTTATACATTTTATGGTCAACAAATTCAATGTACATAACTGATTAACAGACTAACAGTAAGTGAACATTACGTTCTGATTATAATGTGCTTATGATGTTGGTATAATGTGCATAATTTCAAGTTAAATGTAACAAACTGGTAATCACACACATTTGCATAATGTTGCATCTTTAGAAGAGGAGGTGTGAATTCTTGGAGATCCCGTCATTAAGTCTGCCAGTCACATGAAACCAGTGAAATCATGCATCACGCTCCAGTTACTGAGCTTTAAAAAGCAGGAGACACCGTTGGTTTGAAACAGACGTTTATACACGCATGCACACACACACACAGGCGAGAAAAACAAGTGGCAAGTCTGTCAAGGAAATGCCCCCAGAGAGCTCTCGCTCGCAGCTTGGCAGTCCTGTACCTGATCTCTGAGCCCTGACAACCACACACACATACACATGATGCTTTCTAGGCAAAAGTGCACTATCTGTGACTACAGTGTAAGGAGAGTTATGAATATTCATGGACGTATTCCAGAGATGGTAGAGTAGACATGCCGTGTATGTGTGTTATGTGTGAGGGGGTGTGTACACATGTCTATATCTTTTGGCCTGGCGTCTTTTTGCATCGCTGCCCTTTCCCTACTATCAAAGCAACCTTGAAATGATCTTTGGATCATGCATTCACGTGTCTGCAGGGCCTGTAAAATGCTCCCTCCCTTCCTCTTTCTCTTTCACACGCCCATAAACACACACATACACACAAACAAACACACAGTGGCTATCCCTCAAGGGTTGGGTAACTTGATGACTCCGGTAAACAATCCGTTCAAGCCTCCTATTCCCACCTTTGACAATAAACACACATACGGCTGCAAAGAACACAGCAAAGTCCAACCCTGTAATAAACTACTACTACTACTGATAGTACTGTACATATGCCTTTATGTGTACAGTATGCACAAGTACAAGCTGCATTTTTTCCCATATCTTGTATTATGTAAATGCTACACCCACCTAGCTCACACATACACATTCCCACCCTCTGTGTGCATATGCACTGATCCTGCTCCCTCCCCACACTCATAGCACTTAAAGCTGATGGTCACTGCTCACCTCTCCCTTGTTCACTCACTCTCCATCTTTTATCATGATGGTGACTGTTAAACTGGAGCTATACGTTGTTAATTGTAAAGGTTTTGCTATTGTCCCATGTGACTGTTCTCTTTCTGAGAATAGATTGGTGTTTTAAATGCACTGCTCTGACTGCTAAATCATAATTGACCGTTTGGTAAGTCCTGCCCCCTTTTAGTTAGCTTCCTGTTCTTTCAGGGCACGTATGCAGTTTACAGTGATAACAGTGGCAGACTTAACACTCAAAATTCGTAGTAATTTTTGAAACACTGTGTCCTTGATTTCAGAAAGACGTAAACAAAAGCAGGCTTCTCACTTCTAGCCGGCAAGTGTTGACACTTCAACTGTCGCTGCCAGATTTGATCAGCTACAGCTAGGTAGCTAGTTAAGCTAACGTTAGCTCCATGAGTTGGTTGAAAACACCATCTCCCCGCTGACTATTTAATGTTCCCAGCTGTCAGTTTTTAAAATGAGAATCTTGTAAAAGGGGACTTAAATATGCATTTGATGGACATGATATTGTGCTAAAAGACATGAGGCTAAAGCTACATGTCCCAGGCAAAAAGTCAACATCCTCATCAGTTAAAGATCTATGTAGAAGACATAGAAATAAAGAAACAGCATTGTTCTTGTATTGCAGTGTAGAGCTAGTTAGTCCTAGTATCAAGGAAAAATGTAAGATACTGACTTATTTTGCCTGTTTGGCTGCTTTACTTATTTTCAAACCGTATGTTTTTACTTTTGTTACAAGGGAAAAGGTTTTTAGGATGAGACCTAACTGATGTGTTTGGCACGCTATCTCAGATAACCTTGACTGAAATATAACATAGCCACAAAATAATATAGTTAGCTAATGAAATGCTCCTTGGCCTTGGAAGTAATGCTCATACATAAAATAAAGCTGTCTAGTTTAGAGCTGATTAACCTCAATAAATTGTTTTGCAGTAAATATATATAAGAATTGTAAAATGTACTATAAAGTCACATATGGACAGTTGCTATAATCTACAAAAAGGTAGGTTCGCTTGTAGGTGGAAGAGCTATGATCATGATCAACATTTAATTGTCTTTGTCTGTGAGTTGGTGGTGTGTAAATGTGTTTGACTGTGCGTGAGCGTGTTTGTGCACAATTCCCAAGGGCCAAGTGGAGCATCAATAAATATTTTACAGCTCGCCAATCCGCTTCCATCGTAATGGCCGGCCATCCCGGTCACAGCGGGGAGGGGGCTGCCTTGATGAGGCTGTAGCCTGCTGAGACTGGCAGGGAGCTGGGTCAATTTCTCTCTAATGGCCTCTCATAGAGTAGCTCTAATGATAAAAGATGATGCACGGAGGCACAGGGAAGATAAACTGCAGGAAGGAAATGGGTGATAAACGGAACTGGAGAATAAAAAAATAAGGCTTCATTTCTTATTGATTGAATGATTCTTGCTTTTTTAATCAAAGCAACTCTGGATGATTTGCGTCAAACTTCAATCGAAAAGCGGTAAATAACAGCGAAACAACATTTGAAGAACCTTGACGTGACCTTTCCCCTCCATCGGAGCTTTGCACACCCCAGCGGGTACGCCTCGCTTCCATTTCAGGCCGCACGTCTTAATAGTCCGATATCTTTCCACACTTCTGGTCTTCTGTCATGACGAATCAGCGACAGGGCAGTTCTATTAAAGCAAAAGTGAACGACACATGTTATGGGACTATCACGTCAAGCCAGCCAACGCTTGACTGATTTCAGAGCAGAGGCAGGTAGGTTATGCGCAAAAAGTGAGCCATTCTGGTCAGTAACTCTGCAAGCTATCCATTTCTGTGATTGCAGTATAAATAGCCTTGTGTAGGATTACGTCGTGTGTATGTGTGTGTCTGTTAGTCTAGCTTGATGCGTATGACAGGTGTGAGTTTGTATATTTGCCCTACTGTATGTGTTTGATGTATGTGTGTGTGTATCTAATAGTATTTAATGCACACTTAGCAGTTGTCCATGTGTTTGTTTGTGACTCTTTGACCTACATATGTGTGTGTTTCAGGAGTGTGCGTGTGTGTATGTCTGTGTGTGTGACAGGAAAAATACCTGCCTGTCAGGTCCAAGTGATAACTGGTAGTCTCACTGCCTCTTTGCTTTGCTTCCTTGAGTGGTCAGCGGTTATGTGTCACTTACAGCTGAGCCTTTTTTGGCACAGGAAAGGTTGAGGAGGGAGTGAGGTGGAGGGGGGTTCCAACCGGTATGAGGTCACTTGAAGTGTTTTTGTCGTTCCCCATCTGCCTCCTTAAATACACACAGTTTGACTGATGGAGGGCCTAAGAATAGCCCTTTTTGATGTTGCTGGTGTAAACACGCCGGTTTCAAAACCTTAAGAGGGAGGCCACAGCACCCTGAAGGTTAAAGATGGAAGCTTGTGACCAGAGGTTTGGCAATTTAAACACACAAAAATAAGAGTGAAAAAGACAATCCTCCCTTACTTTCTTGAGCTGCCCTTGAGCAAGGTCATTAACCATTTACTTTTATGCCTGCAACCCTCTCTGCTGCATCAAACACCGGGAGCTGTAGCTGTAAATATGAATTTGCTCTTAGTCATCTCGCCATGTTAAATAAGGGTTTTTTTGGCCTTAGCCATAACACACAGCAAATTACCATTATCATGTTGCAAAACAGACACTATCATTACTGCCACTGCTACAGTATGCATGCACTTTGGTAATTATGCCATCACCAAAATGCTCACCATCCCATCAGATATATGATTAAAAAGGATCGAGTCAGCCCCGCTAACAGAAAATAAAAGAGACAAATGATTCTCATCACTCGAACCGCAGGATTGATTGCAACTTCATACTTCCACTTTTTTTTCTTCTTCTTCTTTTCTTTTTTTTTTTCTTCCTGGCGAGCTGCCAGAGCCTCTCAGCTCCTCATAAATTCACCAGGAAAGAAAAGCAATCATGGAGAGAAGGAAGGAAAGGAAAACATTTCTACGGATGAACTCAGCCTTCATTCATTTTCTTGGTGGTGTAGATACTCACAGTTTTGGATGTAAAGTATGCTGATGGCTGCTGATACTCTGTAATAGATTCATATGGCTGTAGCAGCTATCTGTAGAGCAGTTAATTTGGGATAAGAATAGCTGTCACATAATAGTTGTCACAGGAATAACTGAGTCATTAGGGCCTCTTGCCCTGGTCCAAAGGCCAGCCCCCCCCTCGACCCCCCCACCCCCCACCCCAACCAGCCACAGGCCTAGAGAGAAAAACAGGTTCAGCACACTTGTCGTAGCTGTAGCGGTAATAGCTGGGCTCACGGAGCAGTTATCTGTGAGATGAAATGAGGGAATGCAAAAAGGCATTCAAATGGCCTACAATACCTGGGATAAAACAAACAAAATGGAAATTGTGCGAAGGGATGAGCATTCAAATCATAATCTTTTGTGGTCTGCTTTCTTGCTAAGAGGCAGAGTAAGGGAAATAGCATAAGCTATTCCTGACATTGTGCAAATTTAACAGCCACAGAGTGAATGTTTTAAAAATGAGCACTGAAGAGATAAAGGAGCAGTCTAACAACACAAGGATAATGTTGCCACTGCAGCTAGTTCAGTCTTACTTTGGTGAAGTCTAGCGCTTTATTCTCAACTATTATTTCAAGGTAGAAAATTAAAGTAGGTTCAAGTCCGAGCAGTCGACTCTGACTGATTCTGCAACACACAAACATGCAACTAACACCAACAAGATGCATTTTAGTGGCCATAATTGAGTGGCATTAACTCACTTGAAGTGTTGCACATTTTAATCCTTTAAAGTCCTAATATTCCAAGACAGGATTTAGATAATCTCCCAAAAACCAGGGCTTAATTTGACAAGGTTAACAATGGTCAACCAGTGTCCAATCTGGATCGTGAAGTACAGTACTGTGTAATATTTGGAAGGAATTAGCCAGTGGGGGTGCTGCACTTAAACTTCACGCTGTGATTTATCTATGTATAAAACATGTGCGTGGATAAAGAATGTCAAAATATTTAATATATATATTTGTCTTTCAAATATGCCACAGACCTTGTAACCATGAAGCTACTCTTGACTTCATTTGCAATTCGCTAAACTTTTCCTTGGGGGGTTGGGGTTGTGCGATTCATTGTAAGAAGTAATAAAGTCCAATTGGATTTAATGAGAGGTTTGATTTGATGGAAAAGGGCAGAGGGGTGTGACATCGTGTCATTGGTTGGAAACATCATTGTTATTTATTCACATCTTCTTGATGAAGTCACTATTAACATTCAAGCTCCATACTGCCTAACAATATGGCACACAGTATACTATATACTAATCTTAATAGTATATTGCTTTTGCAGTTGTTATACAAAAATGAAAGTACTTTACCATTTTGTACAAAAAGTAAATTAAATGACAAGACGTGTGCCAATATATATCAACACGACAGCTAATTTCAGATTTGTAAACTTAACAAAGAGAAAGTTTTTCCGTGTATTTATCACATTATTTTTGTTTTGTAGGATGTTCCTGGAGCCGTCTTACTGCCGTTCACAATTTGTCTCCATTTGCATTGCATTTTGGGACAGTAGTGACCAAAGGCACACTCCGAAGGGCATACTGGCATCTTTGAGTACATTTAACTTTTCCAGTGTGAATGTATCTCACACTCAAATTAATCTGTATGTAGTATAGAAATGGGACAGTCACACTGTTTTCCAGCTAAAGTGTCTCTTGAGCAAAGCACTGCAAAGCTACCAGTATCAGAGGAGTTTGATTGTGTTTTCAAAGACATGTCACTCATTTCAAGGGTAATCTTCATTCTTGACATGCAAAGACTGATAAGAGCTGCTTGTCCTCTACCACTCGCTATAGCTTTACTCAGAGACAGCATAAGTTTCACATTTATCTGTTGGATAGATATAAATTCAAGCTTTTATTGCTGGAGTCTGGGAGTTTTTTATATACAGCCAAATTAAAACATTCTTTAGTAGGTCAGTCAGCCAGTCTGTGTTTGGACAACTGGACAGTGAGACCTTTAGAAAGGTCAGTGGTTGGAGTGAGGTGGCTAAAGATAACACACACACATATTTGCAAGCACGTATACACACACACACACACACACACACACATGCAGCTAAAGAGCTTACGAGAGCAGCGGAAACGCTGAGTCACAGAGGGAGAGCAAAGGTAAGAACAGTGTGGCCGGTGTTATGCTCACATGCACCCACACACTGTTGTCTCCACTCTCTTTCTACCAGACACACATACCTACACACACACACACACACACACCAGGTGCAAGGGGTGACTGTTAACTGCAACGGGGGTCACTGTTCTCACTGATATGGCTTGTGTTATGACAGCTCCAAACCTGAACTCTAAGCTCAGTGCAATCCACTGTGTCACTTAAGATGGTACAAGCTGTACTCCCTCCAAACACTATCACACACACACTGCTAATCACTTCTTAGCTACACACGGTGGCTTTAAGGTTACAGAAGGCAGTTGTTTTGAGCAGGATGATGATGATGATGATGATGATGAACACTCAGGTGCTGCAGTGGACCTGCTCATTCTTGCATCCCTGGAGGGTAAAGGTTAAAATAATCATTTTACCAGTGAAAACTACTACAACATTTACTTCAAATTGCATATTCAGCAGCGAATGAAGTTGCCTCACTTGTCATCAAAAAAATGATGTAGCATTGGTCATGTGATAACAAGTGGTCGTATATGTGGGGGAGATCGTAAACCTTGTCTCTGTTCAAGGATGGTCTCTGGCATGGGATGTGAATGGTCTCATTGATCGTTCTACGGCTGTCGACTGACTCCTCGTTGATGACTTTGACCCCTCCCTGGTCAATGACGTGACTGGTTTTGGTCTGGTGTTCAGTCTCATGTCAAAGAGGAAGACTGTAGTAGTGTATGATATATGCAACAGGTTTGTGGCAAGGACCCTGGTCAAGAGACTGAGTGAATACTGGAAACCTCAGAAAAAAAGCTAATAACAGACATATTTTGTCAAAAGACAGAGAATTAAATGAAACTTTCCAGTATATAAAAACCTTCCTTTGCTCTGAGCACATGACTTTATACATCACATGGGTGGCTACTTTCAGGCCCAGGGGTCGTGGTTCAAAGGAGATGCAAATTAGTTCATTTCATAGTGATTTTGCTGTTTTGCTATAACAGGTTAATCATAAACAATTGCAAGCACACTCACAATATGCTTTGTCCCTGGAGGTGAAAACTCCATGTGAAGTTTGATTCACATGTGATTTACTTCATGTGAATCACAAAGGTTGGCAGTGGGGACTCCCTTGAGGGGAAGGGCCTTAAATTGAGAAATGAAACAAGGTCCCAGTGTTGGGTCTGTCTGGGTGCACAGAAAGTGATGCATTTTATCCAGACGTTATCAGCAGTTTTCTTTAGCATTAAGTAAATTATAATGAGAAATGAGAGCATAACCTACCTGCCAAATTCAACAGAAAATCCTTGGAAAAAATATCACAGTGTGTACTGTCAGTACTGTGGCTCATAGACATGTGGTCTCTGTAACATGTGTTTACACCACACCACAGCAATTAGCCTAACAATTAACACCAAACCAAGATACAGATTACTACCTTAACGGAGCAGTCCAACATTTTTGGGAAACACGCTTCTCACCTTCTTGCCAAATACATAGATGAGAAGATCAGTACCACTCTCAAGTTTGTGCGTTAAGAATGGAGCTAGAGCCAGCTAGCTTAGCTTAGCTTAGCTTAGCATAAAGACTGGAAGCAGGGGGAAACAGCTAGCTTGGCTTTGTCCAAAGGTAAAAAATACACCTACCAACACCTCTAAAGCTCGCTAATTAAAATGTTTTATCTTATTTGTTTAATATGTACACAAAGGTGTACAGGATAGGTGTATTTTTGGCTAGCTGTTTGCCCCTGCTTCCAGTTTTTATGCTAAGGTAGGCACACTGCTTTTTGCCGCTCATGGTAAATTGATTATTATTCCCTCTGCTGCAGACAGACCTCATACTTCTGATAGTTGAAAACAGCAAATGTAACTGTCATGAATTGGGTTTATGTTAAATCACCACTTACTATAACATTGATCTGTGATGCAGTGTAGGAAATATGAATTATTATCAGTGTATGAAAAAGATGTGGACAAGTAATTTGACAAAGTTCCACTCAAGAGTTAATCTCTGTCTACCTTAAAGGGATCTTCATGCAGTGCATTATGGGACAAGGTTTACTATGTGTACAGTGTTACTCACCTGTGTATACTCCACATAGCTGTGATATTTACATTCTTAAGGTGCTTAGGTGTGTACTGTCTTAACTCGGTGTGCTGCCTGCTTTGCTTAACAACGGCTAATCACATTCTCTGTGTTACCCATGTGCACGTGTATGTGAGGGAGTGTGCGTGCGGTGTTTCTGTGTGCATGTGTATGTGTGTGCAAGTGTGTGTGTTGTAAGCTCACTCACATGATAATGTTGTGCTAATGCGGGCCCACGCGCGCTCACATTCCTATCATAGTTAGCATTTAACCAGACCATTATCAAAGAATGCTGTTGTTTTTGTTGTCGGAAGAAGCATGTGACCTGGAAGTAAGTAAGTGCGTGTTTGTCTAAAAGTGTGGAGGATAACTGAGCTCAACCGCGACTGAAAGGCACAGCCGTTTCACATTAAGAACCCTTCCCTTTTATTTCCTGGGAACAAGGGGAATATCTGTAGATCAAGTAAAGATATTCAGAGTGTTTATGTCTCACATGGAAAGACTGTTCAAGCAGAGGGAGATTTCATGGTAAGAATCCCAGCATGAAGATCATTCATGGAGTCTGATTGCACAAGATCATTGGGCCTAACAAACATTTTTAGGAAGAGATTTGTTATTAAGTGGCACATGTGACTGATTTAAGAGAATTTGTTGCATTCACCAATTTACTGAGAGGTTTGACAACAGGGTTTTTTTTTTTTAGGTTGTATTGGCACGACAACTTATACAGTTAAGAATAAGAAGTTCTTACACTTAATCAGCAACACTAACATGCTGATGTTAAGCAGGGATTAACGTTGACAATCTTAGTTTAGTGCGTGAGCATGCTAGCATTTGCTAATTAGCACTAAACTAAAGTAAAGCTGAGCCTTATGGGAATGTGATTAGCTTTGCAGGCATTTGGACAAATTAAAATTCTTACCTGATGATGGCAGTAGATGAAAAGTAAGGAAAATCAGGGATTACAATTCATCCTGAGGAGGACATGAATATATGTACCAAATTTCATGGTAATCTAGCCAAACCGAAAATGCTAAAAACGAAGTACAGCTGAGGCTGATGGGAATGTCATTAGTTTTGCAGGAATTTAGTCAAAGATCACCAAAGGTATTAGATTTTATTACCTGTTAAGCATAAATGTATGTACAAAATCTGCTGCCAATCCATCAAGTAGATGTTGAGATATTTCACAGGAAAAATGAAAACTTTGACCTGCTTGTGGAACTAGAGGAAAGGTCAGGGGATCGAAGTATTCCAGGGTAATTAGAATTCATCCTCTGGACACCATGTACATCTGTACCAAATTTCATGGCAATCCATCCAATAGTTGTTGAGATATTTCAATAAAAGCCAAAAATGTCAACCTGCTCGTGGTGCAAGAGGAAAGGTCGGAGAATCACCAAAGTCAGTAGGATTCATCATCTTGGGACAATGAATGTCTGTACAAAATTTCATGCAAATCCATCTAGTAGTTGTTGAGATATTTCACTCTGGACCAAAGTGGAGGATCCAACCACCAAAGATTCACCCATGCTTTGTGTCACGAATATCATGGTTTTCATTTACCTTTACCACCCAGATGTTCCCTGGCTGTCAGCCCTCTGGTCACAAGCTTAATTCTTAAATGGGAAACCCCATCTGTGACCTTCCAGATACAGTTCATATGACTATCAGGCCACATTGTGTGTTCAGCTCACTCACTCACTCAATCACTCGTGTCTTCAGCTTGGATCATCCAGAAATATGAGCTCTTCACTCTAGGGGGGGGCGATATGACCTAAAATTTATATCACAGTATTTTTTTTGTTTTTTACAGTGACGGTATGATATCACAGTATTACAAAATTAAAAGGGATACTCCACTCAGAACATGGTTGTACCTCTTTTCACTCGATTGGCAATGTAAGGGAACATATCTTAAGAAAGAAAAAATTAGCCTGCCCCATAATGTAGGTTAACTAGTAAATGTAATGTGATTCATTCTCAGAGTTAACTACAAATTTAGGCCTAAACCTTAAGAATAGGGCTAGACCTATTTCACTGAAGGTCTCTACTATTTTAGGCTACAGGGTTTTAACATTGTAACTTACCAATAGCTATGTGTAGCCTGTGTCCAAAACATGCTAGCCTGGTCCATTTGTTGATCTGTAAAGCGTGCACCATGTTTGAGCCACTGTCGGTCATCATGCATACCAGACAGTGCCTCCTTCAGCCTGTTCGCAATTATTTCTCTGGTGTGCTTGTTGGCAGTGGTGGAGAAGGCTTCAAGGTAGTGAATCTCCTTTAAGATTTTTTTTCCGACACTTAGCGTACAGCTCTGGCAGACACTTTTGGTTAAAATACTTCCAACCAGGCAGCTCGTATCTTTGGTCCAGAATACGAATCAAATTTCTGAACCTGTCTGTCTCCACTATCTGAATCGGCACCATGTCCATGGCGATATATTGTGCAACTGTCCTTGTAATATCCTTCCATTTTTTGGTGCTTTTATCATAAGGCATAGCAGCAGTGAACGAAGCCTGGAGTGACAGCTGTGTTGTCTTAGGACGCGCTCCGCTGGCGCAGCTGCTGGCTGAACCACTTGTGCTTTTGGCCCTTGTTGCATTTTGTCTTGCTGATTGAAACCTGATTGCTGATTGTTTTGCGACCTTTGTTTCTTTGTCGATAACTGTAACAGTAAACTGCCCCTCGCTATATAACCTAGCCTACAGCCGACATAAAGACTTTCGCGCCATTTGGCTCGCGTCTGACGTTCAATTTCTGTTCACGTGAATAGCAGCAGGCTGAATATGCTTTATGTTTTCTATGTTTTCTGCAACAAAATAAAGACACATATTCAGACCAAGACTGAACTTTTGAAGAAACTAAAGGCCTTGTTGTTATTTTTAATATTCTAAAACATTTATCATGGTAATGACGGTATTGCAAAATCCATGACATGGTAGAACGTGACACCGGTGACGGTGACGAAACCGGTATACTGCCCACCCCTACTTCACTCACAAACATTTACAGTTTGTGTCAGCAATATATAATCCCACACGTAGTTGTTCTGTGAGTCTATACAGGAAAGATACATAAATGGCTTTGCAGCATCACTATAAATAGATGCTTTCGTTGCCTGATACAGTAGCACTTCCATGAATGGCGCGGAAAGCCAGAGTGTGCTTCTGTGGAAGAGTGCATTTGTCTCTGTCCTTTGCTTTGATGTTCGCGTGCCTGATCCAAGCGTGACCTGCGTTTATTAGCATGATGAGTGTGTGTGTGGGGGGGGCTGTTGAGTGAGCCTCATGAGGCACAGCGTGGTCATAAGACACAAGTGCAATGACAGGAATGGGTGAAGTGACGGAGGGGAGTGTGTGTGTGTGTGTCTGTGTGTGTGTTTAGAAGGGGATTTGACAGGAGGAGAAGCGGGGCCACAGGTGGTCAAGTAGAGAGGAGGTGAAGGAGAGGGGGGAAGCCATTTGGAGTGAAACGGGGAATAATGCAAGGATGAAATATTATTCTGCTTCTGAAAAATAACACACCAATTTCAATTTTAACAAACCAACCCAGTTGGGTTGATGTATGTGGTGTGTATATATATATATGATATGCATAAAATGCATCTTTTGAAAGTAGGGCACATGCGAGTATAGGAGGAAGGGTATGAGGTAATGGGAGAGGGCTTGGTGGAAAGGAGGAGAAGATGGAGGGGAGGAGATAACAAGCATTTTTTTCTTTCCATTTTTTTGTGAAATCTGGATATAAATGTCCTCCTAAACCTTCTCAGTATGATATCATATTGTAAGAATTTAGTGCTTGTTTGTGTTAAATTCGGTCAGCGTCCATGATGAAATGTTTGAGGCAGCATGTGAGGGGTTTTTCAGCTTGGATTGGCTGCATTCAGAGGTGAAACCTAAAACCTTGTGTTGTTAGCAGGATGATTTATTGACTGTGAGATTGACCAAGCTGGTCTTTGATGTCTGGCGCAGCTGTCCAACTCTGTCAGTCTACGTCTCTGTCTTTGCCTTCATGATTCTGCCTCAACCTCAGTGGTTCCCAACCAGAGGTACTGGTACTCCAGGGGGCACTTCTGCAGTTGCTTGTGGGCTTAAAGTAATGAATAAACAGTTGTAATAGTTAGCTTAAAGTAATGGATAAACAGTTTTAATAGCTAAAAGTAATGGATAAATGGTTGTCATATTAGGTCAAAGTAATGGATAAATAGTACAGATAGTTAGCTAAAAAATAATGCTAAACAGTTGAAATAGTTAGCTAAAAGTAATGGATAAATGGTTAAAATAGATAGCTAAAAGGAATGGATAAACAGTTAGCTAAGTTATGGATAAATGGTGAAATAGCTTAAAGTGCTATAATAATAGCAATATTTTTATAATAATGTATCAATTGATAACGTGAAAACAATGTGACACTGTGAAAGGGGTCACTTGTGACTTTCAGCTAATTGTTTAGCTGTCCGGTCCATAACTTTACTGCTTTGGTTCACTCTCATCACTCTCATAATGTTGTTTGCGGCCACAGCAGGCAGCTGTTTTCAGTGAAAAAAGTAAAAAAACCCACTGCGCACTACCTGCTCAGCACCAAACGGCAGAACAAACGGCAGGCAGGCGCAGTTAGCGACTAGCTGGTGAAAATAATTGAGCATTTAGCAGCTAAAGAGCCTGATATTCCCCTCAGGAGTGGGTGGCAACCAAAAACAGAGCTAACAGAGAGGCTTATTGGGCTTACATTCGCCAGAAACATGACTCCAAATGAATGCTAATATTGCAGCGTAACTGCTGGATGTGTAAATAAGCAACTAGTTGCTAACAAGTTTGCCATATCAGTGTCATATCAGTGTTGTACTCACAACTTCTTTCCGCTGCCCTCAAGCGGCCAAAAAAATCAGTTATTGGAGGTTTAAAACAATGGATAAATGGTTGAAATTATTAGCTAAAACAAATAAATCAATGGTATGGCGGTGTCGATGAAGAGATACTTGAAGATTGAAGAGGTTCATCTGACAAAAAAGGCTTGTAACCACTGCTCTACCTATTCACCATCTACCCAGAAGTACTACTTTCTGTCTGTCTAGACAGAGATTGAAAGATATAAGTGAGAGGCGAAGAAAGAGAGAAAATAAATGGAAGTTAGTGGAATGTGGAATAACAGGTGTGTTAAAGATTTCAAAAAAATGTTAACAGACAGCAGTCTGTCTTTATCTTTTCTCTCTTTTCCTTCTGATATCCCCCTGTGGCATGTGGGTGACTATATGAAGCAGTTTGTACTTTATCCATTAATATATTCACTGTATAAAATGTTGAACATTATGTTCCATGGCACTCTCTGTACTACTGAGTCTCAGCCTCACAGGGGGAGAGGAGATGTAAAGAGAGAGAGAAAAAAAGGACGTGATAAGATGTGAAAAGAGGGGAGGGAAGAAACTCTCCATGTCGCTGACGAGAAGTGAGAGGAAGCGGAGGAAAGAGAGAGAGAGAGAGACAGTGGGTGGCGGGGGGGATGGAGTCAGAGCTGACAGGGTAGCGTGACATTTTCCTGTGAGGACAAATTGTTCCGAAAAACCAACAAAGAGGCAAAAGAGAGGCAGGGTGACACTGCGGCATCAACTGCAGAAATGTTGGAGCCTTTCTGAAACATATATGTGCTTGCAGCCATTCCCAGCCACATTTGCCTTTTGATTGGCTCGCTCTGCATCTGCTCTGCGCACCAAATGGAACCTAATCAAGGATTTCCTAATTGGCTTATGAGCTCGGTCATATGTTGGAACAAAACAGCACACTTCATGTATGTCTATTCCACATTGCACTAAAACCATCATATGCGCAGGATTTGCGCAGACACACAAGATTAAATCATCGCCATCTGTCCTCGCCCATATCTCGGTTAATCTCCTATTTTCATTCACTGAGCTCTCGTAATGTGAAACTGTGGCGACGTAGGGAGACTGTTATCCAATTTCAATTGGTTTACTAACCTCTTTCCCAGCCACGCCGCACTGCTCATCCTCTCCTCTCATCCCTGCCTCTCCCTGCACTTCCTCTGAGGCTTTTTAAGGACACGGCATACCCAGTGCCCTCCTGTCTCTGCTCATCCTCCCTCCTCCTCCTCCTCCTCCTCCTCCTCCTCCTCCGCTTCCCTCAATTTCTCTTCTCCTCCCCTCACCTGTCTTACGCCTTTAGCTCCTCGTTCGTCTCCTCAGCTCACCTACCCTCGCTTTCCTTTCTCTTTTCTTTTGTCTCTGCATAGCCGGCATACCCTTATCTAACATCTGGGCTCCAGAAAAAAGGAGAGGAGAGGGCTGTTCCCCCTTCCTCATGAATATTGCACCAACAGAGAGGGGTGAGATGGTAAGTGGCAGAAAATAGGCCCTTGCACAGAGGTGTGAAAAGAGTCAATCACCGGCAAGGTGGGCGTGTGCGTGCATATTCAGGTGCGCGTGGATTCACACAGCACGCATGCGGAATTCTCGCACGTGCACCCACATGTACAACTGACGGGATAAATCGGGTACTGCTCTCACGCAGGTGTATATTTAGCCATGACTGCGCCTGTTGGCAGCGGCTGGTATTTGGCATCTTCTCGACAGAAGAACCCGCAAGAGGGGTCAGCTGACACACACAGAAGAGATGGGGGTAACGGGGAGAAACAAGCAGACAGGCAGAAAATGTATTTTATGAAGGATGATGTTTTTATTGACCACAAAATAAATAAACAAATAATAAAATGAATGAAATCTTGGAAAATAAGGCACATTCAACCTTTTCTTGCATTTTCTTGTATTAAGTCAGGATACTCACGTCAAAGTTTGAACCATTTACTGCAACAATATGCCTTTTAGTTTGGTGATGTGGCTCTGCTCATGTGATGCTCTGGAACAAGCCTGAGCAAGCTCGATGCAGACTGTCCCTGAGCTCTTAAACCCCCTGACAGAACCTGAGCTACACAACAAATGATGAACACAAACACGTATCAAAGAAACTCATCAAAATCCAGAAAAACGAGATGTTAATATAGGAGGAGGAGGGAGTTACATTTGCGTCACAGTGAGGATGCAGAGCTCAGCATTGTTGTATGCAGACTGACTGAGCGCCTGACTGTTTATGTGCACCTCCTATTGTGAGAGATGGGTCGTGGACATACGTGATTGGAGAGCATATGGAACATGGGACTATAAAACAATTTGCCTGCCAGGAGGCTCCATTAAATAACAATAAGCTATTTGCAAAGTTTTCTAAAACACGGGATGATCTGACTAATGTTTTGGCATTGTGACACCTGTTATTATTTTTTCTGGCTCACTTCTTGATACAATACAGTACAATATTAATATAAGAGTACAGTAGTAGTACAGTAAGTGGGAGAAGCTGCTGATTCCGGAGCTTTGTTTCCTGAGATTTCCTTGAATGACATCCTCAATGTTCATTAACATAAAAAGGGTTTCTAAAAAGCGCAGTCCTTAGCATCCGCCTGCTGTTAGCGGTGCACACATAATTTTAAGTTTGCTAATTGGATGTTTCTTACAGAAATACACCTTGAGAGTTGCCCCCCTTACATCCCTATGTAGACAGGCTTGGTATCTTCGACTTTTTAAGAACCAAGTCTTTTCTAATGAAGTTCCCCATCATTTGTACTGACAAATCAACACGAAGAGCTTTGTGTTCATTGAGCTTTGGAGGTTCTCCAATTGCCAGTCGCCTAAAATTGTCCATGCAAAAGAAATGGACTACATCTAGGACTCTATCAAATTTTGAAATAAACCTTTTTTCTCGTGTATCTTAGGAATATAGGAGGAGAAATCAGATCTGCGAGGCTTTTATAATGACAGCCAGTCTGTCTTATAGGCAGGGATGCAGAATTTTATACAGAATTGTCAGTGCGTTTGGTGGAGTGTGTGTGAGGCCCTTTGGCAATTGGTACTGGTCTGTGATTTGGACTCGAGAGACGAAGAAGAACAGACAGAAAAGAGAGAGAAAATGAGGGGAAATCACTAGAGATAGAAGACGAACAGGCAGAGAGACAGGTAAAAGGATAAATGGAGAGAGAGGGAGGAGATGCACTGTGCTGAACAACCTGCAAGGTGTAGTGTATTCCCTGGAGAACCATTTATACACACACACACACACACACACACACACACACACACACACACACACACACATGGCAGCATGTTATCAATATTGTTTCTTGCAGTGGTAGCTATCATGGTGGTGTGCACCAATTACTCAGCCCGGAGCAGCATGTGCGGTCGCAACAGCAGAGGAAAAGCTACATGGCTCACAATACGATTGATCAAAATCTGTCGGCCTGCCTTTGTATGCGTGTGTGCTTGTGTACCTGTGTGTTTTCTATGTGCACAGGCATGCTTTTCCCATTTCCGCTCGCATGTGCATTTGGTGAATGCGTGTGTTCAGGCACATGTGGCACAAGTGAGAGCAGGCAAAGATGCTGTTTATAAAATTGGTATCATTTATCTTGGATGTGGTGGAGGCTGCCGGGGGCTTCCACAGCTTGTGGTAAGGTGGTAGAGTGGAGTAGATGTGTGTGTCGTTGAGAGGCGATTTTAACAAGTGGGCCATCCCCATCAGGTTCTGCCCTGCCTGTTCATATGACCCTGTAGCATGAACAGAACCAAGGCTTGGACTCAGATCTTTTGATTATAAAATATATTTTTTAAATGCTTTGGGTTTTTCAAGTGTAGTGTTAATGGAGATGGGTGGTGGTAGTTCCAAGGCTGCAAGGACATCTTGTACAATATGCTTCACAAAACCATACTTATTTTTTCTGGAATTCCTCTAATCTTTGATTTTTTCGCTTGTGAATACTGGATAGTTTTACATCTTCAGTCTTCTAAAACTTAAAAATTAAACAGGATATAATAAAACAAGTAAAAGGCGTCACTTTTTTGGTTTCAATGTATTTATTGTTTAAAAGAATAGTTCGACATTTTGGGAAACACCCTCGCTTTCTTGCCAAGAGTTAGATAAGAAGATTGACGTCACTCATGTCTGTGCATTGACGGAGCTACAGCCAGGAGGCAATTAGCTTAGCTTAGCTGAAATACTGGTAGCAGGGGGAAAGAGCTACCCTGGCTCTGTCCACAGTTCAAAAACATGCCTACTAACACCTCTACAGCTTAATAATTAACGTTTTATATTATTCAAGTAGTAGCTAGTTAGTTGTTCGGCAAGAAATAGCTACAGCATGTAACTCTACCTAAAACCACAAATTGTTGTTGTTTTTTGTTCGGCTTAAACGAACAGGGTACAACTCGATAACTAATTAGGTTTAGAGGTTGTGGAAGGCAGATATTTGAACTTCATGAGAGTGGTATCAATCTTCTCATCTAACTCTCAGCAAGAAAGCGATTAAGCATATATTTTCAGAAAATATATATTCATACATATAAAAGAATATATATTAAAAGGGAGCATGTGAGAGAGAAACTGAAACGTACTTCTGTGTAATTACATGGTTTAGCAATGATGTGAATGGTACTACACTTGCAGACTTAAGCCTCTGTGAAAGGTGACGACCTCTGACAGCAGTCTCACATGAACGGGGTCAATCGTGGATTGAAGGAGCTTCAGTATACCCACGTCTACATGGATCTCCGGTATTAAACGGCCCAGAACTGCTTTGCCGGGCAGCATTTGATCAGCAGTCTGCTAGTCCGATTTAGCCTCAAGTGTCTTTCAGCATAGATGCTGCCTCGCTGCCTGCTCACTGAAGTCCACTCTGGATGAGAACATCAACTCAGTACCTAAATGTGAAGTCAGTGATGCACTTTGGTTCAATGGATTTCATTTTATTCCAGGAAAGAGCACAAATGTATTCATTCAGTCAAAGACAGTAACTGGAGGTTCACTTTAAGCAACAGAGTTGTTACATTTATAAATAATACTGAAATGCTTTTACACTTAACACACCACTATAAAAATAGATTATTCAAATGACTTTACAGAATGTAAAGAGGAGCACATGATCAGATAGACCACAGGGAAGTAAATTGAGTTTGCAACAAGAAACATCTTTCCTAGACCGTCCTTTCATTCATGTTGATGTATGCAATCAGTCATTTATACTGCAGAGTGCATGTAATGTGATAGGTAGTGATCTCTGATGACTGTCGCTTTTGCCTCTAACGATGATTAAAATGGAGTGCGTTGCAGTACACTCAGATGATTGACAGAACAATGTCATATAGTGTGTGTGCGTGCGCGCAAGCAAATGAAAGCATACGTGCACATTTGCATGCACGTGTCTGCACTGTAATGACTGTCTACTTACAGTATATACGTGTGTATTTACTGTAAGTGCGTTCACAGAGACATACCACACATGCTGCTGTTAATGGAATGCATGGAGATTTGTGCATGTACGTATGTATGTATGTATGTATATGTGTTTGTGCTGGTGTGTTGTGAAATGTGCGGCGCAGGCATTAATGAGTTCAGATGGCTCTGATCTTGCCCACTCTTTAGCATCAGTCTCTCTCTCTCTCTCTCTTTCTCTCTGTTGGCCTGCATCAAGTCCTGTCTGACAGCTTTGGCAGCTCGTCAAGTCTACTCACTACACACGCCAATCAAACCCCGTCCAAGCAAATAAGTAATTAATCACTAGCATCCACAAGCAGCCGACGCAAGGGAAGCGAGGAGGAGGAGGGAGGAGGTCAAGGAGAAGAATGGGGTATCCCCCCACCCCCTTCACACACACACACACACAAATACACACGGTTCCCTGGTGAATTCTGCAGTGGCGACCGCATAACAAGGGGATTATCTTCCAAATAAGTCAAGGGATGAATTATGGAAATGAGCATGGGCCGGTGAATAAAAAGAAACAACTGGACAGCATCTGTTGACTAACAAAACAAACTATTGTCCCTATTAGGTTTTCCTCTCTACTCACAGTAATGGCGATTAGATGATTAGTCTGTGATTGAAATGATTAAATGGCACGTATGGGAGAGAGTGTACCATTGTGTGTGCAATTCTGTGTGCACACAAGACAAATCAGCAGGTTTTAACTAAATGGGGCATTTTAGGCCTAGCTTGGGGTTAATTGTAAGGTTACAATCAGGGTTAAGTGAAGGTAAAGTTTTAACAGTAGTTTTCTGAGGAAAAATTAACCCTGAGATACTTTTATATAATCAGTATGTGATGTTTCTTTCTCTCAGCCTGTCATATCAACATGTACCTTCTCTTAAATATTAAATTAATATACTACCAATTTACATTGGCCAGTATGTTTTGGAGGTAATGTAGCCTGGATTACGTTTACAGGCAACATTTGGTTCCAGTGTATGACGTAGTGTGGTGTTTTAATACAACAGCAAAAGATGTTGACAATTGTTTTGCTGTAATGCTGATAAAAACATATTACAGACTATTATATTTCTCACAAAATTTGTGAGGCAATTATTGCAAATTAGCTGTAATTTAAAGTAGACAGGGTTAGTGTTAGGGTTGATCATTGAGTTGTTGTTACAGTGAGGTTGCCAGGCAACCAGCAAGATTCCAGGAAGTCACTGCTCCTTGCCAAGAAATAGTCCAGCACATAACTCCAATTGTAAAACCACTACTACTTGTTTTTTCACTCAGGTTTTTGTACAGCTACAGAGACACAAACGGATAGAATGTGTAAATTGATGACTCTGGACAGAGCTAAGCTAGCTGTTTCCCCCTGTTTCCAGTGTTTATGCTGAGCTAAGCTAACTGGCTGTTGGCGGTAGCCTTATATTTCACGGAGTGGTATCAATCTTCTCATCTAAATCTTGGCAAGAAAGTAAATGAGCTCCAATATATTCAACTTGAAACCAAACCAGTATGGATGCCTCACGTCAGCCAATTCATAGTGCAAGTTCATATGGTGTTATATTGTCAATGCACAGTATTTTTAACCCTCACATGACCAACTCTGCAATCATGCAACCGTCTTGCATTGTCTGATGAGCAAATTTCTACCATCCATCCCATGTGACATGAACATGGCATAGTCTTCCCTTTCAACATACTGTACATGTGCCTTCACACTTTCAGTTTAGAAGGACAAATATCAAAATCCTTGTGTGGGTGTTTATACATTTTATTACCCTCAGTCATTCTCTCCAATCTCATTATATAGCCCGTATCGTTTCCTCTGTCTGTTTGCTTAGTGTCAGAAAGCGATAGCAGGTTCAGTGATACCAACTGCCCTTCCTGTCTTGTCTTCTAATTGGTCCAGAAGAGTTGATTGTCCTTTATTGCTATCAGCTAATCTTCTGTCATTGGCCAAAGTGCCCAGGTCAACCTCCGACCCCTGAAGATAATGTCACGTTCCCAATTACATGCCGGATGTGTCCATATAATCCTACTGGGGATTTGATTATGAAAGAACAGGAAAATGATTTTGCTGTTGTGACTAGTGATGGTGGAGTTAGGACTACTGGCTGTGGCTGGACTGAATCATGGAAAACTTTTACTGAGATGCCCTTGAGCAGGGTTTTTAACCCCTTACCTGCTGGAAAAAAAGTGTACTCAGTTTAATCTACCTGGAAATGTAAAGGTTTAAATAAAACGTTTGAAAACGGTTAAAAATGGAAAAAGGGACATGGATCCTATGTCAAATCAGACTCAATAAAGGGCAAAAAAATGCAACAAGTAACATACTGCCCAAAAAATAAATTCCATTACATCTATTTTGCAGTTCACACCAAGACTTGCACCATTAATTTGTTACAATACAAACACACACACATAAGCCACCCTATATGACTCCTACCACCCCACCCCCACCCCAACACACATGAATAAGCAAGTGAACCCTGTGACTGCTCCAACGCTCTCTTCGATGTGACAACTTTGCGATGGAGAGAGAAACTGATATCTGAGAAAAATGGGAGAAAAGAAGCCAAAAAATAGAGAAACGTGCGTAGACAGGACGCAAATAGAGGCACAAAGAGAGAGTTTGTTGGTGAAAGAAGGCAGTGGACTGACAGACTTTCGCTCCTCTCCCAGGGGTGCACTGGAGATTTCACAGCTGGGGGGGGAGGGGTTCCTTTCTGCACCCCCCTCCTCTCCTCCACACACACAGATCAGTAGCATCATTACGCATGTGTCCCTGCGCGCACACACCCTCTGCGTTTACAGCCCGGCAGCAACTGCGCTTATATATACGATCCATTTGTGTTACTGTCCCTCAAACCGCACGACACATGTCACCTCAGCAAAATGGCAGGGTGCCTCCCGAAGATGCAAACGGATGATAACAGGCTCTATCTGCAGTCAAAAGTAACCCAGCTCTAAGCCGTTAATATAGGGATATCTACTGCATCGCCACTGGCTGCTGCAGACATACACATACACACAGTGGCATGCAAAGAATGAAGCTTTGACAGACAGACAGACGGTCTCTTGTTGATATCAGATGCATGGCGATGAAGCCGGCAGATAAGGTGTGGCATTTCTGATCTGACATGCAGTATACCCTCATTAAATTCCAACCAGACCAGCATGGACCTTTTAGGAACATTATACAATAAAGATAAGATGCTTCCTCTGTGCTGTTGTAACCTATTGTGATTCTCTTTCAATTTTTAAATGACGCATGGGTAAAAGTCCAAAAGATCGGTGTTTATTCCTGGTTTGTCCTTGAGTTTACTCGCCAAAGAGAGACACACTTCTTCAGGAGGATGTGACGTAAGAACCCCGTCTTAAGGCAAAAGTGTAGCGTTCTGAATGGCCACTCACCAAGGCAGCGCAAAAAACCTTTCACCACAGAGAGACGAGACGTAATAAATCGTACAAAAGGGGATAACAGCGTTTACTTTTGGAAATCTTTCCTCAAAGCCATTCATGGTTTTGAACTTGGCTGCGCGCATGAAAAGTGACAGAAGTGGCTGTGTGAAGAATGAAACAGGGAGCTTGGAAGAGAAGTTCAAACCCTGCCAACTTCCTCCGCACACATGGCCAAATGCTGTGGAAGTGGCTATGCTCACTGTCAAACTGTCGGTTTCGAAAATTTACAAAAGCTGTCTGACACAACTTTGAGTCAAACTTATTTGGGAAAGAAAACAAAGGTGAAGGGTAAAATTATTACCAAAACTGTCCCTTGTAAACATCCATCAAAGTTTACAGTCTGACTCCCTGGTCTAACTTTGACCTACCCTTCTTACCGAAGTTTTGTGTGCACCCAGTTTTCCTTTGCAATAAGGGATTATTTCCAACATTTTAGCGCTCAGTTCGGTTTTACCCAGAAATAAAGGGGTTTAGATAATCTGGCTAAAGTGTTAGCTTGTTTACAGCCTGTCTGATCGTCTGGCTGCTCTTTGTAGCAATTTCTCAGAGTTCCCTGGTCTCAGCAACTACTTCTGTGAGTACAGTGTTATCATAACTGATTGAGCTGATGATTAAAAACTACAACCATAAGACCCACGTTGTAGTAAACCAGAATTCCATAATAGCCACTGACAAGGTTCAGATCAGTGCAACCAAGGTCAATGTGGCAGTTCATTTGCTAACTTATCAGAAAAAGCCCAATAAAGATAACATCTCAATCATGCACTCTGGCAATGTAGTTCCACGAGGTAACTTGTAAATTGCTGTCACGTGAAATATCCCACTGTTGACGTTTTTTGTCAGCTTCCACTGTACAGAGTTTATATTTGCAGTGTCGGCTCCCTGTGATACTTTGTCCCGAAAGCTCAAAGCACAGAAAGCTGTCGGCTGAAGGTTGTTGACTTATAAAACCATATCTGAGGTATGCTTTTGTTTTCACTGAAAACTTGAGCCGTGACGCATCTGCTACCTTGGTGAGAAAGGTGTGTTATGACTAAAAGGATAAGACAAGAATTTAGTTTGATAATGTTAAAAATACAGTGGGATCATTTGTCCAACATTTTGGAGTTCCCTTTAAGATTTAAAATGCAAAGGCAGTAGTCAAATTATAAAAATGTGGCTGCCTTCTCTGTCTGCATCTTTCCCTTTTCTTCTTCTCTTTTCCACAATTCTTCCATTTTTTTTCCTTCTGCCTCCGCTCTGTCTGCTTTTTTCTTCCTCTCCCCCAAGCAAAGGGGACAGCTGCTTATCCCTGATAAACACCTGGCATTTGGCGCGGCGAGAGATGGGAGAGTGGGAGTGAGGAGAGGGGAGGTGGAGTGGGGGGGTCAGGGTGGGGGGGGTCGGATGGGCGCGGCACATCGGTCGAGACGGCGAGAAGTGAAAAAAGAGCAGGGTTTTTTGGCAGCGGTCACCGTAGAAAAGGAGATGGGGAGGGGGTGGGATGAGAAGAGAGAAGATGAGGCCTAATAGTGACCTAGATTCCAAGACGCCCAGACATAATAGGCAGGGCCTTACCCCACGTGAACCCCATCACCCCCAACCCTTCTCTTCAGTCAAAACAATAACAGAGAGGAGCTGCAGGAGGAGAGGGGCCCGGTCTGGGGATGGTTCCAGCCCACCACCTCAGCCCCCCAGTGTACTGCATTTGGCCTCTCTGTCGCTAACTCCCAGCAGCTGTATGGCCCTCAGTCCTCTGGAAATTCCTGGAAAGGGAACTTAGGGAATGTTGGGGCATTGTTTGGATAAACTTCTGCTGGGGTCTTTTGAACCAACTCCAACTTTGTTAGGTTTCTGGATTGTTTCATTTGCTGGGAGAAGGACAAAAGACCCCCAAGTGGAATGGCTGCAAATTGGTTAACAGTATGTGTGTAGAGTGTGTATGTGTTTTCAAGCAAACTTTGCAGAGTCTTAAATTACATTAAAGGAATAGTCGGATATTTGGGGAAATATGCTTAAGAGTGATTAGTCTAAATTTGACAATTCACTTTTTTTAACGGGGGTTTACGTGCTGGACTATTTCTTGGCCAGGACCAGTAAGTTCCTGGAGTCTCTGCTGGTTTCCGGGTAACTGTCCCCCAGACAAGAAATAGTCCGCCACATAAGTTTTTGTACAAATTAAACAAATGGGAGATAACGTGCTAATTAGTGTGTCTTAGAGGTGCTGGTTGGTGGATTTTGTTACCTTTGGACAGAGCCAGGCTAGCTGTTTCCGCCTGTTTTCAGTCTTTATGCTAAGCTAAGCTAACAAGCTACTACGAGAGTGGTATCAATCATCTCATCTAACTCGCTGCCAAATAAAGGTATTTCCCAAAATGTTGAACAATTGCTTTAAGGATTTTATTTTATTTATCTATTTATTTATCTAACATCCCTACATCTCAGTGATTTAGAAAAATGTCACCTTGAGCAATAGTAAAGTTTGGACAAAATGATGAAAATATGTTTTAAATGTATTGTGTAACCCTACGGAATATTTCTGACAAAAAACGTTGAGCTGATTTCCACTGAGCTTTATCTTCGCATCAGGATTCTAGCATAGTTTTTGTCTGTGTATGTCTTTATCTCTCTCTCTCTTCTGTCTGTCTTTTCCTCTTGCACAGTAAACTGGAGCTCATCTTGTACCCGTTGCCCTGGTTGTGGAGTCAGACCCAGACAGTTGTTGCGATGTGAGATGTCCCAGTGGGACACGTCATGTGACCTGCGGCTGCCTCTGAGAGTTGTCTCCTTGTTGCCTCAAATGAACCCACACAGTCACGTTTGAAACTTACAGCACTTGCTAAAGGGGCATTTTCTATAGCTGTGTGCATGTGATTGTTGGTTTGACATTCCCCAGTTAGTAAGCAATTTGAGAAACAGTCCAACATTTAAGAAAATACATTGTATCCCTTTGCGTGATCTCTGCATTTTCATGTTCTACCTTGTTTAACTAAAGAATTACAAATGTTGAAAAAAATGGTAAAAAGGAATGAAGTGTAACAACTTTACCGATCCTTTAACTTCTCCATATATCGCCATCATCAGGTCAAAATTTTAATTTGTCCCATACTTTGGTTTATGATGAAATACTTGCAGCACTGATGGGATTCCTATCAACCTCAGTTGTACTTTGTGTTTAGTGCTAAATTAGCAAATGTTAGCATATTAACACGCTAAGCTAAAATGGTGAACACAGTAAACATTATGCCTGCTAAACATCCACGTTAGCATTGTCATTATGAGCACGTTAGTAGGCTGACATTAGCATTTAGCATAAAGTATCAGACCCGTTAGCATGGCCGTAATCGTTACACTGTCTCCGACATTTTAGTCTGGCTAGACTCAAATATCCCAGGCCTATTGCTGTACTGGACACAGACAGATGAATGTTGTTCCCTAAATGTCCACCATGCAAGTGATGTACTTAGCAACCTGGATCTCTTCATCAGAGGCATAAAAACCGCTAGATATGACTTTAGTGTATATTTGTGAAACATCATTTTTCCACCCATGTCACAACACACAGGTCAGAGTGCAGGTCAGCTGTACTGGAGAAGGATGGCATGTTTGTTGACTTTAAACCTGATTCTTAAGGGGAAGATTATTTGCCTAATCTCTACACCCCAGTGCCATTTCACTCCTATGAGGGCTAATTCCCTTATTTGGCCAGATGCAGCTGATGGTAGCCTGAACCAAAACGCTGGTTATTGGCTAGATTACCACGGGCGGATCACAGGAATATTTGAAAAGCCGAGGTCAGTGGGTTGGTTTGGGTTAAACAGAATTTTGTTGTGAGTCAGGGATGGGGAGTTAGTGAGTGCAGGCGTGGGAGGATTGTGGGTTTGGTGCTCGGAGAGAGAGAGAGAGAGAGTGAGAGAGAGAGAGAGAGAGAGAGAGAGAGGCTCATCCTGTATAGCCACCAGCGACAGTGACCAGCCATTGGATTTGCAATCTGCAATCATTCCAAATAGATGCTGTGCTTCCATAATAAGCATTTTGCACTCATGCAAAGTGACAATTTGCACGTAAATACAACAGTTGGACAGTATGGTGGTCTATTTTTGACTCATGGCTGCAGCAGGAAGAGGCTAAGTGGTAAAATGAAAAATGTAAGCTTGGGGAGATGAGCTTCATTTTATTGACTTTTTGACAGAGACAAAATCATTTATACAAGGTTGATTTAAAAGACAACAGACAAAGGCAGCGTGACATAACTCTCCGCCCGTAGTTTCTCAAACATTCCCAGCAGCACTGTACTTCATGTCCAGCGGCTGCCACAGAACACAATACAGTCATTACGCAACTGCGAGAAAGACTCTATTAAAAAGTACAGGAGACTAAAAATAAAAAAAAGGAGAGAGGTCCCATGAGGAGAGCAGAGAGAATCTGCCAAGCTGACTAGTACAGTGAAAACACACAATTACCAGAGCTACTTATATTCACCCAAGGCTAAGTGATTGTAGGTGTGCTCTCAAACAGCAGCATCCTCGACAATCATCCACTATATCAGCCAGTGGTTCAGCTCCAAATCTGGCAGAACAGCGACTAATATAACCTAACTGCTAAAAATAACACAACACAGCCAGGATATAAATAATCCTAGCAACTAATGTCAGGGGCACTTCCTCCCTTTGTTCCATGCTGAGAAGGGCCTGTGGGTAAAAATAAAGAGAGAGTGGGAGACAGACAGGAAAAAGGAGGGCGGGATCGCATTAAATAAAGACAGAGACAATGTGGGCAGTCAAAAAGAAAGAGTGTGAGACGGAGTTCTGACACACACGGTGGATAATGATGTGGCCGTGCCATGGAGAAGAGGAATGTGACAACTTTCCCTTCTCTTCCCTCAGATAAAGAGGCAAGTGGCTTGGGGCCAACGAGGCCAAGCGGACGCTTTAATTACAAGAGACAAAGGAAGAGAAGGGGGGATTGGGTGAGGGTGATGGTGGTGGTGAGTGTGTTTGTGTGGGGGTCCTTGAGTGTGTGTGTTTGTGGTGGAAAAGGGAGTAGAGGAGTGGAAAGATGACTTTTTAAGCATGGAAACATGTTTAACTAGTGGGTTCAAAACTGTCAAACTAATCATGTTGAACATATATTTATCCAATCAAAAACACACACACAAGCATGTATGAGCACAAAAAAAACACACACAATGGAGCATATACAGCATACATCTCATGTAGCCAAATTTATTTCACTACATGAAAGGCTAATAAAACTGACAAAGATCTTAAGGAATTCAACTGACAATATAATTTGACCTGATTTGAAACTGGGCAGCTTGGCGACAAATTTAGCACCACAAACATCAACCATGTCTAAAAATATTACTCCACTGACTGCTTGAAATCAAAAGTTCTGCCTTTGGAATGACACTTAATAGCAATTCATTTTTTTTACTAAATCGGGCCACCAATCAAAACTAATTAAAGCTCATTCCATGTGGGAATAAAACAAGGTTTCATTTCTGCAAAACTCAATTGACTTTGATCTATTTGGGACACTTGGAAGCGGCTGAGGTCCATGACATGGCTTGACATGGGGTTAGAGTGGACTCTCTTATTACAGGGTCGGAGTTTGGAGAAGCTGTTATTGGCTAAACAGGGGTTGGTGGTGGTACATTGAATAATGGATGATTGCCCCAGCGTTCTTTTTTTTTGAGGTAAAATGGGAGCATAGGAAATGAGGGGCTGGTCAGCGCTTGCGGCATTGGTGACATATGATACAGGGCTGCAAATGTCACTAACACACACACACATACAAAAACAGTATAAATCCATATGCATACAGCCCCATTTGACAGCCGTTGGTCAGCAATCAGCAACAGGTGCAGCTAGTTGAGGGAGAAAACATATGTGTGTGTGCGAGTGTGTGTAAGCATGCTCATGTGAAATGGGGAAACCAGGCTGCTCTTTAACCACTGCATGTATGAGCCACGATAATGTGTCCTCTCCCCCACCCATGCATTAGCTTTAAAAGAGGAACACGGGGGATCTCGCAGTTAGCATGACGGAAAACCTCCACCAATCCCACCACCACATGAAGAGAAGAGAAAATAACTGCTTTTCATCCAGCCTTCTCTTCTTTTTTCAATACTTGTTCCACCAAAACCAACATCAGGCTCCTTGATTGCTTTGAAGATGATAAAAGGGCAAATGAGCCGCATACAAGGGCTTTCAAAGTGAATCACATTACCTTGTAAATGTATTTGTCGGCAACCAAAAGTCAGTGTGACACTTCATTTTTGAGGGACACATTTTCTGTTCCTGAGATCAAACTTCTGACCCTTTGGTCACAGGTCGGCCTCTCTAACATCAGTATTTTATCAGCATGGTCAGAGGATAATGAGAAGCTAGATCTTGTGGAAGCTGAGAAAGGCCAGTTATGAGCGAGCACTTGTGATGACGCACGTCTTGAAACACGGCCAGCATAACCTGAATCTCTGGGTATGTAAAAACTCTCCGATCCCCCAGTCCCGCCTGTCACCCGGGGTCACAAATAAACAGGGGCTCGGAGTAAAGTTTCCTTTGAAGGTTCATAAAAAGTAAATGACGACACACAAAACAATTATTTTTAATGGGAATATTTATTTAAAAAAAAATCAAACACCAAGAAAAACTGTTGACCCTACATAGATTGCTCTTTTAGCAAAAAAAAAAAGTCATGCCCGTTGACACTATAGCATGGTATGTTAAAAGCAATTTAACTTAATAGTTTGAAATCTTGGGAAATATGCTTATTTGCTTTCCTGCCAAGTTAGCTGAGAAGATCAATACCACTCTTATATCTGTGAAGCTACAGCCAGGAGACGGTTAGACTGGAAGTAAACAGCTAGCCTACACCTACTAGAACCTCTAAAGCTTACTAATTAACACATTTTATATCTCGTTTGTTTAATATGTACAAAAACCAAAGTGTAAAAATGACAAATTATGGTTTTACAGAAGGTTTATGCTAAGCATCATCTAGCTGTAGCTTCATATTTAAAGGGAACTCCAAGGCTACATTAGCCGCTACTAGCATAACACACCCAAATCACCGACCGAAATGTCAGCAGTCGAGTTGCATTGTGGGTAATTTAGGCGCCAGGTTTTGATAAGGAAGACTGTGTTGAATAAAAAAGACAATATTTCTGGTTCTGCTGCATCCATTTTGATGCTTTTTCTTTTTAAACTGTCCATCATGAGTCCGACAGTGTCATAGGAGTGCAAAGCTAAGTCAATGGAGAGCTCTTTGAATGGACAGATATGACAGTGGTATTGATCAGTTCAGTTCAAAAGGGATTCAGAGTCAGGCAGCTGAAGGATGGTCCCACTGTTCACAACATCACCCTGATTATTTTGCTTCTGTTTTATAAAAAGATGATTGAGTTGCTGCTGGATTATTAAAAACCAGTGTATCAGTCTTGTTAGAGTTGGTGTTATAAGGTCATCACGTGACAACCCCAATAAACATTTCACTCAGCGTGTACCAGCACCTGCCAAGTCAGTGACACACTCCTCATGTTTTTAGTGTCAGACCAACCTGTACTATGTGTTTACTGCTAAACAGTGGCACCCTGCCTGTTTTCCCTGAAACTAACTGTTTGTCTTGACATTCAGATTTAAGCTCTGGCTCCGTTTTATATTGAAAACATAAAGGGTTCAAAGAAAAGGAAACAAATAGAGGCACAAAGGAAGGAACAGCAGTCACGAGAGCAAACAGCAGCTATTAAATTGGCCGCAGCATATGCTCCCGTGTTGTTCCACTGACCTTGAAATGCTATTAACGATTCCCACGGTAAACGCTTGGTTATTACCCTTAGCCACCGTTACCAAAAGTCTGTGAACGGCATAATCAGGACATTATGTTAATCTAATGGAGGTTCACCAGTGAGGAGTGGCGCTAAGCCTTGCCCCGCTCTCCCCTACCTGGGCTGAGGGGAAGCGCCCATGCATCCCACGAGTGAGTGATGGATGTTGATTGAAGGTCATTACTTAGCACCCCGCTGAACTCCTGACCCGACGCCGAGGGGGGTGAAAGCCCCCGACGCAAGGTCGAACAGCGGTGGGTGGAACACTACACATATGAATCGCCTCCATACAGGCACATATAGACACTGGCAGGTTTACACACAACAAACCTACACACACCCACACAATGGCTACGGCCAATTCAAGAGGATTGAATATCATATGCTATAATCGGCCTCTAAGCCTGAACAGAGGGGGTCTCTGCGATAGATTAGCTTAGAGCGCTTCAATCCTATTTTATCTGCTTATATTTCCTGCGCTCATAACTTTTGGGACTTATAACAAGCTAGGGTCAAGGTAAGGTCAACCCTTAGATGACCCTGCGAAGGTGCGTAATATGTTTGCTGCGGTTTATTCAGAGGATAATATCTTTTGCTTTTTCCCTGCCAGCTTTCAGGAAAAGTCATCCGGGGCTCTGCTTTGATTTGTCTGCTTGAAATTTTCATTCATCAGTGTGGAGTAATGCACAAAACTGCTCGTGACCACACACACACAAACGCGCACAGAGATTCATTTACAAACCCCGGCGACATCATCTCCTGGGAACCCGTTTAAACAAGCATCGAACAAAACACCGGCGAAGAGAAAAGGCTGAAAATTGGATCACATCTCCCTCGTTTCCTCTTTTTTTCCCCTCCCTCTAAGCTCGCTTCACGTGAGACAGCAAGGCTCCTTTTGCAGTCATCTGAGAGAAGGGCTAATCCAACTGTGGATCCCCAAGAGGAGAAGGGAGAGGTCTGGGTGAGGAGAAGGGGGGTGGGGATCCTGCCTTGGGGAGGGAAAAAGAGAGACAGAGATGCTAGGGAGGGAGGTGAAAAAACAAGCAGAGCCTCACATAGCTGTTTCATTAAGGCCTCACTGTGTCTTTTAGGAATACCTACCATGTATTTAGCAAGTCTTTATTCTGCTGCTTCTCTTCCCAAAGGGAGCATCGGGTAATTTCTTTCCCCTAAATAGACAAGCTGGCTCCCCCTCACACACACAAACACACGCTCCCTCAGACATACACGCACAGGCCACTGCCAGACTTAGTGACTGTATGGGCAGATACAGTAACAACAGCTTACTCCTCTCCCCTGAGACCTACCTGCTACCTTATATGGTGGGTGGGAGCCACGCTTTCCATTATGCACCAACCTAAACAAATTGGATAGGTTAGGATACAAACAAGGCTGGAATTCTGCATAAATAAATGAAAGGTATAAACAGCGTGAATACCTAAGGTGAGCAGCCATAAGTTTGTGTGAGGTCGTCACTTCTTAGACCTCTTAGTGTTCAGATGTAAAGCTTGCCGTTTGTGTTTATTCACCCCAAACATTTTCAACCTGCCCTGGCAGAATTTGCATCTAATTGCGTCTTTCCATTGACTTTGTGTGCAATCTCGCTACCTTTAAAATTCACTTTGCGTTCTCTCTGAACACAGTTCGACTGCAGACTGAGACTCGACAAAAGTTACAAGAGTTAGTTTGAGAGCTCATGAGCAATATAAACAAGAGGATGAACACGAAAGGTACCGTATAGATATTCCAAAAATATTCAACAAGGAACATGAAATATTTGTCTTACATATGTGTCCGTACCTGGGAACCACGGCGATGCACCAATTTTATTTCCATTTTTTTCTGCATAAACTGTAATCACGTGTCTTTTTTTATTTGCACTAAAAAATGAAACAATGATCGAATACAGCTGAATTTAAAATTCAAAAATCATTGAAGAGAACACAAGAAGCCTACATGTTAACTTACTAGTTACCACAAAAAGTAACAAATATTTAGTAAGCATTTACAGTAGCTAGTTTTGTTGAGGGTATAAGCAGTTGTTGATTTCCAGAGGAAGGTCCTTTAAAAACTTCTATCTTTAAAGAAATACTTTGTAGAGAAATTAGCTAATTGACTTTCTTGCCGAACGTTAGACGAAAAGATCAGTACTACTCTTCTCTGTCAACTTGGCACCCTCACGGTAATGCAAGACATGTCTCTCTTCTTTCTCTCTTGCTCTCTATCACTCTCTGTCTCTCTCTAATTGAATAACAAGAAAGGCCCTAATCCTGACCCAGAAGAACATATGCTGGGAGGTGGGGGTGGGGTAGGGGGGAAGAGAGAGAAAAAAAAGAAAAGGGTGGCATGGGAGGAGGTAGAGAGATAAACTGTTGGAGGCGAGCAAAAGAAAATAGAAGATAAGAAGAAGAAGAAAAGACCAGTAAGCAAAAGCAGAGATGCACAGGATGAATGAAAAGGGAGAGAGCGAAAGAAGAGAGAGAGGGGGAGGCAGTGAACTCATTAAGGGCTTATGCAGCAGGGATAAAGGCCGAGCAGCACCCTGGGTGAGACAGGGTTAACTAATCCGATCCACAGTTCCTCCCCTGGGACCTGGACTGCACACTCTGCTCCGCACACACACTAAAGCTATTGAACCTAACAAGATTCCAGGTGATTTCTCTCCACTTCACACTCTCCCTCAATACATCCTGAATGAGTGATAAAGACTGTCTCTGGCCTGACATTGCTGCCAGGGCTGGCTGGGCTCAGGCTGAAGGTTTGGGCCTCTGGAGTGATTTAGATTCAGACGAACATTTTAAAGATTTGGTTCAGGCGGCTATTCGTCAGGACTGAGTAACGCCGCAATCACACCTCTAAAAAGTAAATTAACTGCTTTTATATTGTGCTTTTATACCAAAGCGCTTCACAGTGTGCCTCTCATTTACCCATGAATTCACACACTATTGGTGGCAGAGCTGCTATACAAGCGGCCCGGTTATCAAGAGAAACTGCAGTTTATGGAACCACCAACCTTATGATTAATGGACGACTCGCCCATGTCTATTGGCAACTAATAAAGTAAATTTAAATATATATTAATATTTATTTAAGGTATTTGTCAGACTGGGTTTTTTTTTTTTACATTAATGGTTTGGAGTGAAATACCACGACAACTATTGGATGGATTGCCATGTAATTTGGTACAGACATTCATCTCCCAGTAAGAATAAATTTTAACAACTCTGGTGAGCAAATGTTAACATTGTAACACGCTAAAGTAAGATGGTGAACATGTTCAACATTATACCTGATAAACATCAGTATGTTAACATTGTCATTGTGCGCATGTTAGCAAGCTGGTGTCTGCAGTTTGTGTCTGCCAAGTTTACAAATTCCAAAAGATGACAAGGCACACACCGTGCAGTTTTCATTCACTGCCACTATATGATAAAGAGACTCTGGTTGTGGCTAATTGCTCTGTAACTGACATCGTGTTTGCTACGACAGCTCCAAGGATTTTCAGGGACTTTTTGGATTTACTTTGGAGTCAAAGACGAGGAGTTTTTGTGATAATTCTGTTAAACTGAAGGCTTTGAAGGCTTTGTTCTACATTGTTCTTGCCAGAGGCCGTGTTTCCCAAACCTCTACGACGGATGTGGCGAGTGCTGTGTTTTCATGACCAATAGTCATAAAGGATGAAAATATGAGAATAAAACCCAGGCTGACAAATACCTCAATTCCCCTTAAAAGTCTAGAGTACAGAGTGAACAGACAGATATGTTTTCCCATCGTCTGCATGTGTTGAACTTTAGTGAGTGGAACAAAAAAAAATAACGTGACTGCCCTTTTAAAGCTTTAACATTTTTTCCCCTTAAATGATGCCTTTGTGAACATGTGTCTGTGTAGGGCACAGAATAAAAACTCTCTATGTGGTTATGCCCTTTCGTGGAAATCCTCTGGGCGAAGGAAGTAGAGAAATGTGTCTCCTTCTGTTTAGTCATGTGTTGCGCTCCATTGGCTCTATTTTGTACATTGCCTGTCTTCCTCTTGTGTCTTTTGTCACTGTCTCTGTGTTTTCTCCTTTTTATTGGGTCTCTTTCACTTTGTCAATCTCTGTCAGTCTCTTTTTATATCTTCTTTCCTCATTTTTTTCTCCTCTCTCGCTGTGTCTCTGTCAGTCTTTCCAGACAGTGGGCTGTGTGCTCTTTACTACATGTTGACACTCTTGCTCCGCCTTGCTCTAGCCATAATTGGCCGCCTGGCTTCATCCTTGTACACACTGCTCACGCACACACGCACACACACACACACACACACACAAAAAGGGAGAACACCAGACACAGAGGGAGAGACAGAAAAGGCAGAGCAAAAAGCCAGACAGGGAGAAAGGAAGGGGAGTGGTAGCTGCCAGCGCCTGGGCCTGGTCAGTGTCTACTGTTGATCTTGGTTGTAGTAATATTTCGTTTAAACACTAATAGCTGACCACATGTAAATGTCAGGCAGCCTCGAACAAGTGCCCTGCAGCGTGAGGGCTAAAAAGTCAGGCCTGAAAGTCAGAACATAGCAGACGGATGCAGAGATAGAGACATAGAAACACAAACACACAGGTGCACACGTACTGTACATGCTGAAGGAGGCTGAAACGCTGCCAGATTCAGTCTCGTGCATTGCGCCATTAAAGCTAAAATAAGGCCTGAGTGCTTTATTTGCTTTTCATAAAGATAGCACTGGGCAAATAACATTACAGACAAGCTTGTAATTGCAGAGGAAATGCAACATGACAGATGGTTGTTCCTTTTTACCATCCATGCTCAATAAATTCAATTGCGCCATAAATGCTTTTTATTGGTACTGAACTGCCATGTAGAGCTACACAGCAAGCATTCAATATATAATATACATTCATCTGCAGAAAAATGGCTTCCAAATGATTTTATCCAAATAAATGTAACCTGAACCCATTCAGCCATGAACTTCCCATTTAACTTGTTTTGCATTGTAATGCTTTGTTACCCTCCCAATATGGATCCAAGTCCAAAATCATGTTTTCCTCCTGAATAACTCATCTCCTCTACGGAGTAGGAGGGTTGCTTGGCCTAGATTTATCTGCCCTGGATACACTGGGGGGCTTTAATGGGAACGCAATGATATCAGTGCAGATTTACCTGGGCAAAGTCCTGCAGATAAATGGGTCAGAAGGATGAAATGATGATGGAGCTACTCAGCAGGAAGGAGACCTAATCGTAAGATGTAGGGGGGCTTAAAGTGGGTGGGTTGGAAGGATTTAAAATTGAACGGAAATTAAAATTCATTTTTTTCTAAGAAATCAGTATGTATATCCCTGGTGTTTGCATAAAATGTTTGTTCCGATGTTGGTATTGTTAATTTAATTGGTGTAATATTTGTGTGGGCGGGCACAAAAAAAATAGTTCCCTACATACATCCCTACAGTTCCAGCGGCCACACAGGCAGTTAACCAGCTGGGGGCCGACACTGTTAGCCGTTTCTTTTTCCTGTTTCCTGTGATTTGAGCACGCTGTATGTTACTCTGTGACATGATTTGAATTTAACGTATGGAGTGCAGAGGTCACAGGACCACCCGTTGCTGTGAGTTTTCAGTCTGGTTATTGGCCGTCACCTCAACATAGATAGCTAACACTGGCTAGACCCCCCTCTCTTCTGTAATGCAGGATGTGTGGGAGCTGCCAATGACTCAGCACATGTTGAAATAAATATGAACCAAAAGTAACCTCTGGTGGGAATCAGGGCTAAACTTAGCATACTAGCCTAACTAGCCTCTACTTTCTGAGTGGAAACTACTTAGGCTAGCTTGCTCCTTTTTAGAAATGGAAAATGATGCACAATACCTGCAATATCACTTGAGATTATCTTTCCTTATGCAAAAATTATGTAGAAAGTTCAACTTTAAGTAAGTGAATTTAGTAATAAGGTTAGTTTGATTTGATTTGATTCAGCTCGTTTTACTTAAAATCTTGATTCAGTTTCACTCTGGTCCGGTCCGGTCCGATTTGATTTGATTCTATGTGATTAATTTCAGCTCAAATCAATTCCGCCTTTGATTCCAGCCAAAGATAGCACTGTTTAAGTTGTGAATTCAAGCTGTGGCACACACGCTGTCCTTTATACAACACAATCACTGCCTCTGACATGTTGGCACGCCGGTAAAGCCGTCAGTCCATCTGTGCTTGGCCTAGTTTTGGTTCACATTGGTGGCGTTCCAGACCTCATTCTCAAAGGGGACAGACAGAGACACACAGTGTGCCTCGCACTGGATAAATATAGCCATGACATTCAGAGGGCCTGTAGTTTGGCTAGTCAATTCATTATGGCAGGCGCAGAATAATCAGATGCCCCAGCAGAGTGTAAACTCACAAAACCAAGCTCAAATGAACAAAGTCCTTGTTTCAGTATGGTGGGTTTCATAATAGATATAGGTTAACTCAGCTAGATCAAACACACACGCAACACAACGTGCAAACACTATGCATGCTTGTATGTCACTCACACACACATACAGGTATGGGCCTGCCTCAGAGTCAAGGGAAAACACACTGATTGTCGTTCTCACCGTCAAAACTGGGCGTCCCTCAACCGGAGAGCAGGTCTCACCCACTGCTCCGAGGTGTCAGTTTATACAAGGGCGTGTGTGTGTGTGTGTGTGTGTGTGTGTGTGTGAGTGTCATCAACAATCTGGGCTCATTTGGCACAAGATGAGAGCGAACCTTTGCATCTGGGTTTACAAGAAAAGGAGCGGGAACATTAATGAGTGACGTGTGTGCGCGAGTATGCGTACAAATAAAAGACACATGATAGGAAAAGTATGTGAGAGTTCCTGAGGGAAAAAAGGAGGGGTGGAGCGCTGAATGGTTTCGAGGGCCAGGCATGTCCTCTAACACACATCAATGAGTGAGTGTGTGCCGGAGGACATGCTGAATTTGATCTGTGTGAGAAATGCGTGTTTCAACAGTCTTGCGAACAAATTTTTCAAATGGTTGAGATATTTTGGAGTGAATCTCTTCACACTGTATACCTTACATGTGTATCTGTGTACTATGATTAAGTGTGTATTTGGTCAATGAAGTGCTACTTTTCCTCATATTCGCTTTGAACAGTTAATATAACGGTTGCTTCAAAATATTCATTTTGGGAAAAAAAGGCTTCGAAGGTTAAAGTTCTGTTCTACAACCGGTTTAACCTTCATGTTATGCAAATTCAGAGCAACTTGAAGTAAGCCTGGCAACAATCCAGCTTGCCTTCACTCACTCAGTCATAGGCTACACCTCGGGGATTAATAAAACAGCATATAAATCTAATCCCACATGTCTGCTTCCACATAAATCTTTGTGAATTGTCTTCACTGTCACTTTCACACGTTTATACATTTGATAAAACTGACATTGAAAAAGAATTCAGGTTAGTGTGTTTAGTTTAGTGTGTGTTCACCCGAAGGCAGAGCACCCTCCCTGTGCCTTGCGGTGTGTTTGAGTAAGGGCTACTGTGAATGAATGCGTAACATGTAAGGCGAGCGGTCTGGGCCGGATTGAAGCGGCTGAGTAGGGCATGAATAATGGAAGCTGATGCAGTCGAGCCGCTGCTGTAAAAGCTACCGGTGTCAGTGTGGGCTCCTTTTGAGGATGGCCTGGCATTTCGAATTCCTTCAAAGCCTCTAAATGTGTGCAAAGTTTTTTATCTTCTGTCAGCTCCAACTTTTAAATTCAATCACAAAAAAAGGATTTTATCCCTTTAAATGGCAGCCAAATATCCTGTTGACATTTGGACATCATAGCTGATTTGATCTACTCAGTTTTATGAATCATTGGTGATTAGCTTTCCAAAGTGTGCAGTGGTGTGTCATTGTTGGTAAAGCAACCATAGTTACACTGTATGAGTCACAGCTTAGCTACTGTATGTTTACCAAGCTTAGGCCAACAGGAGACAGGGATGTCCCTGGGAATCAGGACACTCCTTGGGCCAACTTCTCTCCACCTTATGGCTTTAGTATCTTTACTTCATCTTTGTTTAACTTGGGAAGGTTAACTGAGCACACCCTGCACACTCACTGTTAACACACATTAACACCTGGAAACACCTACAGCCTGCTACAGTTCAATCAGCTGAAGAGATATATGAAGCATCTTTGTCGACTAGACCTCAATGGATAATCATTTTGCATGGGGGGTAATAATGAAATGAATCACATAGGATTATGCCCCAATGAAGTCTAGACATGGGCGGTGGTGGGGATCTGCAGAACATAAGTTTTCATCTGAAAATCTGAATGGATGTGACCTGGAATAGAACAAAGAAGACGTATTCTGTGGCTGGTTCTCATCAAAACTGCCCATAGAAGGCTGGATGTGGATCCAGCAACCCAGAAAAAAAAACAGTTTCGAGTTAATTCTTGACCATAGAAACAGCAGTTGAGAAAATCTCACCTCAAAGTAATTTAGTAACTGTTCTGGAGCAATTGTCATGGAATGTGCTGATGTGGGCTTAAAAGTTGAGTAACATGGACAAGAAGTCCACGAAAGAAAGCTCAGAAAAAAATAGAAATGTGAACATCTACAGTTCTGTGACAACTGGGCAAACTGCATCTGCTGATAAAGATAATGTGAGAAAGAAAGAAACAGTTTTAAATTCAACAAGCAAAGCAAACAATGTTGTCCGGTCGATAGTGGTGTCAGATCAGAAAACAGCCTATATGTGTCACTCTGGGCGGCATGGACAACGTATTTTTTTGTTTTAATTTGGAGGACTTGTTGGAAAAGGCACTAAGTATGTTGACTGAATTGACAGTCGGAAAAGAAAGAGCCTAAATAAAAGAGAGGACGAATATGGAAGCTTAATTTGCTCGATCATTTAGGCCAGGGGGGTCAGAGATGAAGAGTAGCTGCTGATGGAGAGTGCTTCACTTCCCCAATGTGCATTTTTGCAGCTGGTCAACAATTTGTAGTGTATCCTGCCTGTCCTTTAACCTCTCAGCTGTCTGACCGTCACATCAGTCAGTTGATCTTATAGTTGATTAGTAATAATTGCTGTGATGTGTTGCTGATTTGCTGAAGAGGAGTTTCTTGTGAGCAATTACCAAAGAATTAAGCTAATATGATGCTGGAATTTTACCATTTGCGTAATGTTGTCAACAAGAACTATTATGGGTCCACTCAGCAGGTCACCGTGACTGCATCATTTATCATTACCTGTGCGTACTCCCTGCTGTGTTTGTTGCCATATCAGCTTGGACTGTGTCGTATTGACATTCAACAGAGCTTGTCGTGGACACTTGTCAACAGTGGAAGATTCTTGGGAGGGCAAAGACCAGAACTGGTGAGGGCGTGGCCGAGATTGTACTGTCATGTAACCAAAAGGTGACAGGTTCGATGTGTGTCCACCAACAGACACATGGCCTGTCAGAATGTCCTTGAGGAAGACGCTGAGTGTAAAGTGTCTGACTGTCTCTGATCTCTATTGCTATTTTGCCTCTCATCACCTCTCCTGATCTGTAAATCTTGTGGGGGTTTTTTTCAGGTTCCCGCCCCTTCCACCTCATTTCTCACCTCTCCCCTTCTCCTCATGTCTCTCTCTTCTGGTACATTTTGTGCTTTAGCACGAGTACCATCCCTTGAGGCTGCAGGAGATAGCAGGGGCATGCCATAGCCACACATTGTCTTCCCCATAACACCGTTTTAGATGCTTGGCGTTGTTCCATGGTTGTTCACACCTCCAGTGCAGGGGCTAATGATAGCTGTGAAAGGAGGCTATAGGTTAATAGTGAGGGACAGTTTGTGTTTAGTAGCCTATTATGGATGTCCACAGTGTCTCTATAGATAGAGACATCAGGATAGCCGTAGTAGGTAGGTCACTGCTGCTGCCTCTCATTTAATCAGTGCCTGCATGGTCATTATGTTGTGATTTTTTATTGACAGTTTTTATTTCATAATGGTTAATGGGGTTTTTTCCTGAAGAAATCTCTTGACAAATTGAAATAAATACTAAAGGTCATCTTACATGAGTATCATTTAACATAAAGCTGCACTAATCAGTGTAACAATTAACAATGGATGAAAAGACTATGTGTAATGTAAAAGGTCGTAGTGATAAATCCACAGAGAATTATCACCCAACTCTGCAGTTTTTCTCAGCTCTTCTGAGCTTTTTAGCGTCTTTCAGCTCATTGTTTTGGTTTTACGGCCCGCAACACACAGGTAAAGTGTGCATAGCTAGTCTACGACTAGCTGGTAAACGTGGAGCTGTTAGCTGCTAAAGAGCCAGATATTTCCCTCAGGAGTTGGTGGAGACCAAAAACAGAGCAAAAAGAGAGTAAACATTGGACTTACATTTATCAGGTGGACAGAAACACAACCAAATTCATGCTAATGTTGTTCCGTGTCTGCTGGATGTGTGAATAAGCTATTTTTTGCTAACACATTAGCCATAACAACAGTGATACTATGTTAATATTTACAGCTTGTTGGTTGACCCCTAAGAGGCCCAACATGTTTTATTAATGCAGGTTCAGGGAAAATTGAATAGCAAAGATAAGTGACAGCCAAGCTAGCAGTGCATTCACCCAATCAGGCAGGGCCATAGCTACCATTTAAGGCTTTTTCAAGGAATTTTAGCAATCTATCAGGAGTTTACATTATTTACTTTAAGAAAAAAAGGTGGATATTGTATTGGCCATCCAGTATTTCTTAGACTTTATATATTTAAATTTGACTACCTTTAAGCCAACTTGTGACCTCAAGATTTCCAAAATCCTGGCTACAGCCCTGAATCAGGTGTGGGAGGGGTTTCGGGGCTTCAGTGAAAAAAAGCACTTGTCAATCATCTATTGTGCAACCTATTTAAACTACACCTGTCACAATCAAATGCCTGTGGTGCCTTGCCGGAATACAAAGAGCAAATTGTAATTTGTGGGTTGGCTTTGAGAGGCTCACTAAATACACTACAATTATTTTTTTTAAAGTATGCTGTGGGCTAAGTAAACTTTTAATAATCTGTCTAATGAGCTTCTGGCAGAACATTGAGACCTCTACTTGTGAAACTGTGATTAATTTAGCTTTTATCACACTTTGTTCTGTTCAGCCAGAAATACAGGCAGGGAAGGCACAGGTGGAAAGACTACCCAAACCCCAACTTACTATTAAAAATAAAAACACAGCAATAAAAAAGAAATGAGCTGTAGACTGCTAAATCAATATAACACAGACAATCACATGTAACCATATTCTGCTTATTATAGCAATGACATTAAGTGGAACATGCTGGTATAGTCTCTATGAAGGGAAAGGGTAGGCATAACTCATGAGTGGTGATGCTCAGATGATACTTGGTGACTGGCTCTCATTGTGTAACCCGGGTGCTCAGCATCACATGCAGATGGGGAGTCCAGGATGGGAAAGCCCATGCGGTAATGACAGAGACACTGGTACACATGCTTCTAATGCACATGTATGCTAGGGCTCGCACGTATACACACACACACACACACACACACTGATAAATAAATGTATGAAGAAGTGAGCAAACTGTCACACAATCGCACGTTGAAGAGCTCCACTCAACGATACGCCGAGCCACTCGGGATTTCACACCTTGCAAATGTGAACTCTGCGGCGCCCTCATGACAGCACCAGAGGGCTGAGGAGGGACACACTGAGAGGGACATACAAAGAGAGATGGAGGGTGTATGTGTGTGTGTGTATTTATCGAGTGTGTGTATGTGTGTGTGTATGAGAGAGAGGGAGAGAGGGGAAGAGGTGTTGCCATGTTCTGTCACATATGTTCACACCAAGGATAGCAGAGGGACACGGGAGGTTAGCAGTGTCAGACTCGTGCTTGATCACACATATACTCACCTGCGCATAAAGAACACAGATTCCAGTGCTTTTTTTTGAGAGCCACATAGACCGGATTACACAAGGTACAACGTTTTAGTTTGGTTCATTTTTGCATACAAATGTTAAAGCCTAGTGAAAAAAGCAAATTGTGCAAGAGAAACCAAAAAGAATCCTTTGTCTCAGCATCTCGTCACCCTGCTGATGGCTTTTAGCTAACATACGGTACACTTGCTCTATGACTACAGAAAACAGAGGGGCTTTCCAAAAACATTACCTGTCATATATCATATATTTTGAAAAACACAATAGATATTACAGGGTTCCTCCCAGGAAATTTGTTGGGTGAGGTGATGTTGTCCTTCTGAATTTGGTATTTTCAATAATGCTTGGGAGCATGTGCCTGTAAATAAAGCAGCACATGGCTTTAGTAACCGGGAGGAGTTGGGACCATAAACTGTATACATAGATGGACGACGTTACAGCTAGCTAAAAGTGAAGCCAAAACATCTGGATCGCCCCCTGGTGGCTGGCTGCACTATAGGTCATAAACCCCGCCTCCTCCATGTTAGCGGATGGGACATGGGCCAAACTGAAATATATATATAAAAATAAATTTTTCCCAAAGATGGTTTCTGTCATTTTTGGTAGTTCTTATCATGCTGATGTTTGTTCAAGTGTTCATTTTTCTGATCAGTTTGGTTTTAATTCGTTATTTGATGCTATAAAAAGGGGGTGTCACGTCATGATTGACAACTGTGAGTGTGCTCATGATTGGTTCAGGCGTGTGTATAGGAGGGAACTCGACACCCCGGCCCCACCAAGGATCACTACTGCGCAGACTCTGGCTCCAAATGACGTCACCTGCGCAAGATGGCAGCTCCCGTATCCGGGGTATTTTGGCTTCAATTTGTACAATGGGAGGAAGTGGAGACACGTCATCCATCTTTATATACAGTCTATGGTTGGGACCAGTCAGCATTAGCTGCTAACGCTAGCGTCACTTGCCCTGTGTTGAACGCTTGTCTCCCCAACTTTACTGTCCGCTTCTTAAATGAGTAGCGAGGTTTAAGGTGCCACCATCGTATTTTATGATAAAGGTGTGAGTTTTGAATACTGCTAATGCAACGTAAATATTTCAGACAGCGTTGTAGCCTACACGGCAGAGTGGAAATACTGTGGATGTCTTGAAGCAGGTTCATGATTAGGGAACGTAGCGAGCTAGCAGGAGAAGGGCAGGTTGCACATACCGACACACACTCGCTAGAGGCAGAAGAGTGCAGAGAGAGAGTTATTTCGAAAGATTGTTTTTTGACAGCTGTATCAACTTTTCAGAATTGTTTTCTGATCTGTGGTTGTGTATCAGTATAGCAACATTTTTGACTCTTGTACCCATTTTCCGATACATGTCAGTTAATCTTTACACCCCTACTTTTTCCCAGACACTGAGAAGTGCTTCTCTTATTAACTACTGTGAACGTACGATGTAATAGATGGATCAAAATCACCTGCTGAGCTCACTGAGATCCTGATGCATCTCATCTTGTTGTCAGTATAGTTACTAGATTACGTTTTAAACAATGGCCTCACTTATTAAATATGTGTTGTGTGATGTGGTGCCGCTGCTTATTTTTCCTGAAGCTTAATATGCCTGATATTATACTATTATATAAAAAACGTAATAATATCTTCTGAGTTAAGTGGAGGCACTCTTTATTTCAGGCACTGCATGGCGTCTCCACTTTAAAAGGTGCGGGAAACCTTGTATTGTTACAATAAGTTCACCTAGAAGACATACTATATGTGTGTCCAATTATCAGTTTGTCAACAAAGCAATTATGTTCCATATCCTTCACAAAGTGCCATGATTATTTTTTTCACTGTCAATCATTTCATTGGAGATGGAAAAACATACATTTTACACCAACTCTTTTAATATAGCTAATTACTTTTGTACGAGCATGTTTGTGAGCAGCCTGTTGGGACCGATGAATAAAAGAAATACAATAAAAAGAAAATGTCATTAGAGGGAAAACTGCTCTCCTTGTTAGTCATTCAGTTGATTTTTCTATCAAAAGAAAATCATTTTGCTCATGTCTCTCTATCATGACATCATTATCAGGCATCAGAAATAACTAAAAGAAGTGTAATTCATAAAATGAGATAAAGAAATAGGTCTTCATATCATTGGGATTCTTTGCTCCATTGTATGACCATTTCTCTGATGTATTCAGTCAGTAATTTCATTGAACATTAATTGAATCGTGGTGAGATATGAAGGTGCAGTGGAACAGAACGAAGCATATGAATAATATTTCAAGAGCTAATTATGCTTAGGGGGTATTATCTAACTGGACTTTCCAGTTGCCATTCAACCAAGTCAAATTAATTCTCCATGCAAATTTGCCTCTTTCTCAGGAAGAGGCAAAAAATCATAAATTAGCAATTTAACTTTGGTTGGCACTTTGATTTCTGCCTCTAGTTTTCTAGGAAGATACAGACTGGATTTGCCTCAGATTGAGGTTTTGTGGGTGATTGAATCATCTGTTTTGCCATTTCATGTGAATTAAAAAGCAGAGTTTCAAGATCCTTCATCAGTAAGAAAACATTCATGTTTCCAAAGCCTGCTAAAACATGAAATCAATTAACACTAAATAGTAATTCCAAGAACAAGATTATATGAAATTATGATGAAATGTTGGATTTGTTGTATCCGTGCACCATCTTTATACCAGATCAGCCGTTACCAGAAAAGCTTTTCAAGTGACGCTATAACTGCATAGTTTAGTAATGCAAGACGTCATGTTATGTGTCTGAAAACACGATACTTTGTCATTGGTGTGGCAACAAGAAGTGCAACAGTATAGCATGTCACAGTATCCAAACTTAAACATTAGTTCAGCTTAATGCATGAGAAGTAGCTTAATCAGCACATTTTGTTTGTTGTAACAACAAAAGCTCATTTACAGGTACTGACAAGAAGTGTGTGTGACTGCTGATGTAGCATTCTCTGATTCAGCTAAAAGATACAGCAGTTCAGTTCAATGGAAGGCATTGTTTTACATTGTTTCATTTTTACTAGTGCAAATAGAGAAGCTAGTTTTGCAGCGTATAATCTAGACAACATACAGGTAATTGTAAAACTGTAACTTGGATAACTTGGGGTAATATGCTCATTCGCTTCCTCGCTGAGAGTTAGACAAGAAGACTGATACCACTCATGAAGCTAGAGCCAGTAGCCGGTTAGCTTAGCTTAGCACAAAGACTTGAAAAAATAGGAAACAGCTAGCCTGGCTGTGTCGTTTTCATACTTCTGCTTTTGTAAGTATCAAACAAATAAGACACAACATGCTGATTAGTGAGCTGTAGAGGTGCTGGTAAGGTGGATTTTGTTACCTTTGGACAGAAGTGGGCTACCTCTTTCCATCTCTTTCCAGTCTTTGTGCTAAGCTAACCGCCTGTAGCTTTATATTTCCCATACAGGCGTGAGAGATCTTCTCATCTAATGTCTGAGGTTTTTCTGCTGGGTGAAAATACTGCTCTTTCAATCCCTTGTTGCAGTTTTTAAGGTTGCAAGGTTGGAGCTTTGAAATAAATCACAAATTCCCCTATAATCCATTTAAAGCTGCCTCCATTTATTTGAAAATATAATATGAAAACGTGGCTTATTCATACACGGCACAGCTCACTTAATGAGGAATGGAAAATGGAGTCACAGAGCAGGAATTACATCTCTAAAATCATCATGAAGTAAGGATGAAGACAAAGGAAATTGAAAGTGAGTTACCATGACGTAACATAATTAGGGCCTGTTTTCACCACGTTTTGCAGTTTCAGTCTCATTTCAGCTCATTTCAGCAGTGCTAAGAACTTGCTAAGATTGTGTAGAAACTGTCACTATTGTTCCCAATGTTTTCTATGCAGTTTGCCTGTGCAGCTTTGGCTCCTGATGTCCAGGGCCTAACCAGACAGGCCTGCAGGCAGGGAACTTCCAGGGTCCTTCCCGCCCCCTGCCCACTGGACTGGGGAGGGAGGGGAGGCCTGGCCTTTATGGAGCTGAAGGGATGAAGAAATCAAAACCTCAACAGGCTCTATTGTGCCAGAGCATCAAAAGGAGCGGTGGCACGGCAAGGGCTTTGATCATGAGGCAAACACAGGAGGGGAAAGGGGCTGGTTTGAGGGGGAGAACACCCGTGCTCAGGAACTCATAAAAAGACACTAACACACAGGTGCAAGGACATACAGAATAAGCGTGTGGACATGGACATACTGTGCACGCACAATCACACTCTTATACACATGCATGCATTGTCACATAAAGACCATGGCGCTGCTCTCTTTGATGCCCGTCTGTGTTTGTACCTGAGGTGAAGTCACACGATCACACAGTGTTCTGGTCGCAGTGCTGCAGTGTAACGTTTCACCATGAATGCCACTGTAGGCTGAACTGGTTTTACCACTGCTGGAGTTGGCATTAAAACAGGATTAAGGGTCTACACCCATGCTAGCAGCTCTGTTAGGCTGTATTTAGGCGCTGCGGTGCTTTGAGCTAAATGCTAACATCAACATGCTAACATGGCTGCAATGACAATGCTAACATGCTGATGTTTGGCAGGTATAATGTTTACCATGGTTAGTTTGGGGTGTTAACATGCTAACATTTGCCTATTAGCACCAAACAAAAAGTACAGCTGAGGTTGATGGGAATGTCATTAGTTTGCAGATATTTGGTCATAAACCAAAGCATTGGACAAATTATGATTTTTGATCTGATGATGGCGCTAGAGGAAAAGTCGGGGGAATTGATATCTGTAATTTCATGGCAATCCATCCAATAGCTGGTGAAGCATTTAAACAAGAGACAAAAATGTCACAAGAGGAAATGCCAGGGAATTACCAAAGTCAGTAGAGATAAATAAAATGAATTAATAAAACTAAACAAATACTCTTGACTTTATTTATTTTAAACAAGGGATATTATCTGTTTTTATGTGCCGTAAGAAATTAACTGAAGCAGTTAAAAGGATAGCCTTTGCACTGTAAGCCCTTGTCTAAGGCTTTGGCAATTTCCCCATTTATCAGCACCTACTTCCCACCAGTATGGCTGATGCAATGGGCCAGCAGAACCCAGCTGCAGCTTATGTCAAATCACTTGGGGTCAGGAATGATTTCGATTACTTTCTCCAGCCTGCACAACTCCAGCCTCTCCTGACCTTTTCACACTGCCGTGCTAATCTCTGCCTAGATATACAGTGTTTATGTTGCTGTGTACGAAGTTAGTGGACTGGAGTGTTTGACCAGTACAGCAGTATTCACTTCTATCAGGTGTTATTTCAGTGTGTGCCAATACTCAGAATAGATCAACATGGAAGAATTTTAAAATTGCAAATGTACTTTTCCACAGTATTTTTCCAAAGACTACTTCTTAAAAGATGGTGAGTGTATAATGTGTATGCACGTCCCGAAACTGACCGGGTGACACTAGATCAAAGGCATTTTCTGTTAATGATTTCAACCATGGATGAAAGGACAAAATACCTTTAGACAATGAGGCATTTTGTACTAAAGTGAGTGTGTGACCTAGTTCAGTTCACTTTTAGCGTTCTGTTTAGCAATGTACACAGCGTCATGCTGTTACTTTACCTGCCCAGGTCACATGTGGCAGAGTTCCCAGTGGAAAAAGATCAGAGGGAGAGGTGGACAAGCTGCCGGTCACCTTGGAGTGCTAACCTCAGAGTGGTCAAACAGCGGAAAGTCACAGTCTATCTTAATCAGGAGTTAATTCTGTGTGCTGATAAAAGATTAAAGGCAGTGGAACTACAGTACAAATAACCATATGTTTGTCAAAACACACTGCACCACTACCACTTTGTCCATTAAGACTATTTGGTCAGATGAACCCAGACTGCATTGTTTTAAGGGACTGTATGAAAATTGTTGGGCTGGCGAGGGGGGGCTATGTTATGTTTCACTTTTTAAAAAAGCAAGACCCTCCCCAGTATTTTTTAATTTTTATTTGAACCCTCTTCTTGACTTAGACAAAAATTACAAAATAGAAGGTTTAGACATACTAGAATGTGTGATTTTGAGTATTTCTGATCCAATCTTCCAATTAACATTTACAAAAAGAGCAATTGCCTGTATTTACATTATTGTGTTTTTATCAAAGGGCCAGACTCACTTTCTATATTGGAACTCATGGCAGTGGGTTGGACTGTTTTGGTGGTACATGTTCGAAATGGAAAACTGGATGGAGAAATGTGAGTTGGGGACTATTTACACACCAACACAATGTTGATGAAGGACAAACACAGCTCGTGAAAGTCAAGGTGTTCTCCGTTGTGGAAAGTTTGCGATAACCTTAATCATAGTTTCCTAATCAGCTGAGAGGGACAGAGGCCTCTGGAAATAGTTGGCCCCAGTCAGTGTGGTCACACACCCCTACTGGTTTTGGTGTGTTTGTGTGAGTGAGTGTGTGAGCTGGGTCTGTGTGTGTGTGTGTGTTCATGTTCATGTTTGCATGTGAGTGTGTGTGTGTGTTCTGGGGTCTTGGACAAACAAAGGCAGGGGTCCTGTTGACGAACCAATTAAAGAGCAGGAAGAATGGGGGAGGACGCACCGGCCCAGCATGCTTTGCCCATCACTCAAATTAGAGATGGCAAGTGGAGTAAAAACAATCAGGATGTTATGAAGCCCTTTTTTGTTTTTAGGTACAGTTAACAAATGTTCCGGGAAAACCCTATTCAAATTATTAGCAGAGCATCCAGGCATGGAAATAACTTGCTGATTTTATCGGTTATTTATTCACTCCCATTCATTCAAGCCTCAATTCCAGAGAAACATCTTTAACTTGGAAAACACTTCCTCTTAGTGTGGTTACTGCTAGACAGTGTGGACAGTGATTCTAGCACTTGAATATTTAATGATCAAAGCCTTGTTTTTGTTTAATTAAATAGTCAAATCTTCACTTTATGTTCCAGGAATACCTCAAAAGAAACATGTATTTAAGTTGTGTTTTAAGACCAACCCCCAATAAAGAAAATGGCATTTTTGCCATTTTAGCAGGAGGAAGTTAGACTTACCTTGAGCTATCTGAACATTTTACCAGTCTTGCAGTTGACTTCTACAGGATGTAACAACTTAAGACCCTTCAAAATGACCTATTCAGATCTACTGTGTACTGGATAGTTACACACAAAAATGCTGTCTTGAATTCTGAACTTACAGAAACCTTTAACCTTTGGCTTTTCCTGTGAGGTGCAGTGGTAAAATCTATTATACAGTAGTGATCATGTTGTATTATTTTCTTATCTAGTAATGTCATGAGGGAAATGGAATAGGCAGTTATAAATTGTTGACTTGGTTGAAATGTTGAAACTGTTTGTGTGGGATTTTCCAAAATGTCTATGGAGAACATAAATGGGAAATTAAGGGTACTTCCAGAAGGGCTACTGCAAAAGCAGGTGTGCAGAATGTCATCTGTATAAACACAAAAATACCACATTGTTGCTGTAACAAAGGTAATATCTTTAACATAACATCATTATCTCCACCACAGCAACTTTTCCAGGAACGCTGGAACCTTTTTAGTAACACAGAAACTAGAACTCGGGGTTGTTGTCTCGTGCTGTGCAAACAAATTGCAACTTCCCTGACTGTTATCGGTCTAATTTACCTTATTCTCAATACAATACTTTAGATGATGTGCAAATGAAAACAGTAATGTGCAAAAGGGAATTTTGTTTCTGAACTTCCTGGGAGTGTAGCCAAAAGCTCAAAGCTACCACACACTTCTTCTGAGTCCAGTAGACCCTTATGGGAAAGACAGGGAGCAAACAAAAGATGAGACAGAGACAGAAAGAGAGTAAGACAAGGGTTCAGAGATGAGGAATGAAGGAGAAGGGGTGACTCGCATGAGGCAGGTAAGGAAAAATGGCTGCGCAAAATACAGGGAGCTATAGACGAACTAGAAGAAAGAGCATTGCAATAAAAAGAGAAGGTGTGTGGGGGGGTGGGGGGGCTTCTACTCACAGGTGGTTTGAAGAGGGGATTCCTCCCTCGCCTTTAAGGAAAAAGATAATTAACACCTCTGCGGTTGCCATGCCAACGCGCGGGTCTCTCTCACTCTGCTCTCAGCTGTGAGCATTCCTGGCCATAATTACCCACAGTTCAAGGGCTCTCCATAATTACCCACAATCCATCTGCACTTCCATCTGAGAAAGAGACTGAGGAATGAGGAGCAGAGAGGCACCGGCACTTATTTGCATAATCTGTCTCGTAATTCGGTGCATAGCTTTGAAAGGTCACATGTATTCAACAGAGGGCGTGGCGGAGAGTCGCTGCGAGTACTTGTTACTCCACTGTTTCTCTTGATATCCCTCCCGCTACTCGCTTCCTCACCTCCCATTCAAAATTACATTGCCTTTTTGAAGACATTTAACCAAACTTAGTTTCTGCTCGTGGGAAACTTCTTGGAAGCTTGAGGTGTTTATTTATATATGAAGATAAAGGCACTACTTTTTCCCAAGGATCTATAGTGGTTGATGCTTACTGTGCCTTTGCATTCAGCCAAAGGCCAAGACGGAAACACAGTAATTATTTCTCTACCTCTGAAGACATGTAAAAAGGTTTGCTAATTATCTAGCTCACATGTATTTGCAGGTATAATTGGCGTTAATAACATAATATACATTTGGTAATTTTTCTTTCATCATCAAACAATGCTGCCATATTGTCCTCGCCAATCATCCAGAGTGATAAATATCTGAAGACTTTCCAGTAGCATCCTCATCACATGATGATGAAATTACACATGCCAATATTGACACGTGAGGCGAAAGCTTATTATATTCACAGGAAATAATTGGACATGTTGCATATAATTATTCAATAAGCACTCAGTGTTATCTTCGACAGGCACCGGCTTCGGTCGGGGAAGTTGTGATTACAACGCAAAAGCTAACCAATTACGGCAGAGGATGGGGGTCTTGTATTTCAAATTGCTGAGCATGCAAAGCCTATTGACATGCAATTAGTCAGGCCATCGTTAGGAGGCATTTCATCTCTGACGCTCCTTGATTAATTCTCATTACCTCCCTATTTGTGTGTGTCTGTGTGTGTTTATGTGTGGTTTGGCAAGGGCAGGAGAGTGTGGAGTGTGACTTTTCAATGCAGAAGGTCATTATGCTAATCGGTATCATTACAGAAGCCCAAATGACCCAAATGGAGTATTTTCATAGACAAGGACCCCCTTCTGTTCCTTTTTTTGAGATTTCTCCAATGCCGTTAGTTCATTTAAAGGGGCACTCCACCATCTTTAACACTTGAAGATCAGCTTACTCATCACTTCAAAAGTGTTGTATAATGTCGTCTGTGGCTCTGAAGGGAGCGCTCCTAATTTTGAAAAATAACCCTGATTATGTCACGATGATGTCATCAGGGTTGTTTCAGATTGGGCTTGAGACGTGAGACATGTTTTGACAGAAAGCTGTTTTACAAACTGGAGGTGTGGCGTTTGAGAGACGTGGGCATTTAAGGGGCAAGCAGGTTCTTATGAGAGACGCTATCAAGTTGCATTATGGGGAATGTAGGATTATGGGAAATGTAGGATCCAGTGTTTTTGGAGCTTGACCCAAAGTCTGGGTATCTTGGCCTCCACTGCTTTGATTTTCACCATTCTTTTTAATCTGTTTGTTGTGAGTCCCCCAACATTATGGAGGTGCAATACTAAATTACCAGAGTACTATTTTAAACCATTGAAAGCAGGAATGTTATTTTTTGTTTTTCATATAAAGAGCTTTAAGGGACAAACTAGCTTTCCTCTTCTCTAACGCCTTCATTTCTTCTTGTTTTCCTGGATCACATTACCATTCATTGCACAAGACATGCACACCTACACACTAGGCTAAATCTCCTCCTTTGCCTTAGAAGGTAGTGGTGATGAGCTGCCAATCACAATCCCACCTTACACCTTTTAATTACCCTGATCATGTAAACCTGAACAGAGCCAATTTGAGTTTGAAGACCTGATAATGCGGACTCCCGTCTCCATTCTCTGCTCGGCGCTCACCGTTTAGTTAATTTCAGTGTGAGCGCTCAGGTGTGAAGGATTTGAGCGTCAGGGGCGGGGCAGGGGGGACCTTTTTTATTGTGCTGGTGTCATAGGTGAGGGGGTCTGCAGCTGCTTTGCTTGCTATTGTCACTGTGTCATAACATCAGGACCTATGGATTAGGGCCTCCTGAGGGTTAAATTTTACACAATGTGTCCGGGCTCTGCGGTGACATGTGGCTATTAGCCACGCTGGTGAATAAATAATGATATGACCACAGCAAAGATGGAAGATGAAGCATAAACACACCACAAACTGTATAGCTGCAATTATGTATGGGTGTTTGTGTGTGTGTGTGTGTGTGTGTGTGTGTGTGTGTGTGTGTGTGTATAAGGACTCATGCACATGTCTTTGCACACGTTTTCTCCTGAACACCGTGTGTGATGGTAAAATGTGTGCACAGACTGCTGACCAGGCAGCCTGTGCCAGAGCCCGGGCCCTCACAGACACACAGTCAGCACAATGCCTGTCACAGCAGCCAGCCAATCAGATCACTCGGAGCGCGGGCCAAAGGGCAGACAAGAACCAATTGTCGTGACAGGATGCAGTGGCATAACTGGTGGCTCAGTTCAACTTTCAATACTGATGGTTGCTGATATCTTGTCTTTGTTGTTTGATGAAATATCAGCTCAAAGACAGTCAATGAATCACCTATTTTCCCTCCAAACAGTCTGTCACCACCTGGTTATCTGCAGCAGACAGGAGGGTTCACCATCAAAGCTTACATTTCATTTCTCTGCAGGCAGGAATAAGACATTAAAACATTTATATAGTTGTGATATAAATACTGAGGTCAATTACATTTTCTACACGTTTTATTTAATTTGAATAGTTCTTTCAATATTTCTTCTAGAAATCAACAACTGCTTCATCATCTGTTTTCCCTGTATTTAGTACCAAATGACAGACTTAGTTCCAGAAGACTTCCTAGAAATGTGTTAAGAAATTTGTAAAATACAGCATTAGCATTTTATTTCCCACCACAAAGGTCGTAATGCAGATTCTAAGCCCTCTCCATGCTACCAGAAATACAATTCTGGTGGTTATTTTGTTGGCCTAAAGGTATTCAAATTAAAGCATAATGGAATCAGCCTAAAAAATGCTGTCCATGTTACTAAAACCCTCCAAAAATCCCAGATGAAATACTGAAGTCAGGAACTTGGTGTCCTCAATGGTAGCTACGACACTGCTTGTGATTGAAAAAGCAAACTTAACAGTTTTCAACAGGTCACAATCACAGTAGCACTGAGACACATATATTTCTCAACAGGAATAGCTTGTACAGTGTTCACCAAATTAAATTTAAGACTTTTAGAGACCTTTTTAATAGCACATAAAATGTAATTTAATACCCTTTTCACGGCCATACTGGTCAAAGAATGACAGAAAACCAGTTTGGAATATAAGGTGTAAAATTATTTATACATTAATTTATTTATTTATTTATTTATTTATTTATTATTTATTGACCCATATAATTAGCAGAACATTGATAGATGGATTAATAAGTTACACAATAATGAATTAATTTAAGTTTATATAAGTTTTTGCTCAAACTGACACCTGCCCATGATAGGTTCATGAGCTTCTATAGCAACAGTGTTTGCTAGAGGTCTGATGGTGCTGATTAAAACTCCACAAATAAGGATTAGACAGCTTCCTGCATGCACAATCCACTGTTGCACCAGTCTCACTTATAGTTTATAAATGCATAACGTCTCCCGACAGCAGGCAAGGAAAATATTAAAGACCTTTGTAAATTAATTTTAGACTTTCAATACCTTCTATGGCCTTTTTTGAGGGAACTGAATCCAGTGCTTTATAAGACTTTTTAAGACCTGCAGATATCCTGAATCTCTTGTTTGTGTTTGCATTTCATATAGCAATGCATACGTCCTCCACAGCCTATAATACAACTTTGTCATACAATATTTAGTTATAGTTTGAACTTTCAAATGCAGTGATTAGAAAATCTTATTTACAGTACAAAATGTTCACTGTTCATTTGCTGTGGCTGATCACAATACCACATTCTCCTCTTGGATTTTGGTTCTGTAATGCCTTTTGGTATGTCTATCAGTGTCAGACATGGGTCAAACCTCTTCTTTGGTCCTCAAAACATTCTAAACTGAATGTCCAAAAACACCAAGGACATTGCCCTGGTTTTGAACTGCAGCCCCTTTGTACAATCTCTCTTATTTGACTCAAACCATAAAAAATGTTCATCTGTTTCTTTTTATGCACATCCTGTCCTTTGCAATCGGTACACATTTAAATCATTAAAGGATAATGGCCTTTACCTGGATATATCTCATTAGAGTGCAAAAGTAGCTCTTAGATTTTGAACATGGGACAGGGTACAATCAGAGCTCCCTGGACCATCTCTGGCCCTGCTGCCCTCCCCTCCTGGGGTCATGGGCCTAGGGGATTTAAGGCTTTGGTCTCAGTATCCTTTAAGACTGGGATGGGCAGTTAAATGGATCAAGTCACTGGAGGGAAGTGGAGCACTTAGCTGAAACTTTCATGTATACAGTATGAGGACGGTATATACGCCTGCTCTGCCGCTGAGGATTAACTACCAACGCAGCTGCTTGGGGGGGGATTTCTAAAACGGTTTGAGCAATAGACTTCGAAAGTGATTATTGACTGGTAAATAACAATCTCTTAATAAGGATAAGAGGTGAAAACTCCTTTTGGAATGTAAACCATTTATGTCAACGGTTAAGTAAAACTTGCAATGTCGCTTTGATAGCTAAAATTGCGTCCATATGGTCGCCTAAGGAGACCCCCATTAGAGGGAAAGCAGTGAAAACATACCACCTGTTTTTAATTTTTCTATCAAAACTGTGCTAATCTTTCCTACCGCAAAATGTTTTACTACCTCTGAGTTGGGCAGCTTGCCAGCTTTTTTTACAAGGTATACTCAAAGGCCAATCCAAACCCAAAACCTGAACTGACGCAATAAAAGCTTGTTCCTACCCAACTGATCAAATGGGATTTGTTTTTATGAACTCTCCTACACTAGCCCTGCGGCCTGTTCTGTCCCCTCCTGCAGTATTTATGTAAACACTTACACACACACTAACCATGTGCACCCAGAAGATAGAGAGCTCAGATACGAATGAGATCTTTTCATGATGAAAAGCGCCAATATAACAGAATTTTGGTAGCAGAACAGAGTGTGTGTGCATATGTGAGTGTGTACTTGAATGGTTTTATGTGTGCAGAGTGTGTATGTGTGTGTGCTGGAAGCTGAAGTCCTAGAGCTTCAGGGCTTATTTGCCAGTCAGTGGCACATATGCTGCCTATGTCACATTAGGAAGATTAAACACTAGCTTAACACCAAGTTATGTTAGATTTCTCTTTCACCAAAATAAGGTTAGGCATAAAAACAAAACACTGAGCCACTTGAACTCATTATTGTCCTAAAACACACAAGAAATGCTGACAATTGTATGTGTTTCATCTAATGCAATCTAAATACTATCATGTTTCATTCCTCACTTTGTCCTCCTCTGAATTCCTGGCTGGCTGGTTGTATGCACAAATGAACACACACACACGCCCACACATGCACACGAGCGTGACCCTGGGCTATCACTCTCTGTGTTAACAGTGGAGTACATCTAGGGTAAATATTCATCTGAACATTAGCGGAAGCAGCATATCCTGTATAAATGATCAGGACAAAACATGCATCTATATAAGAAGTGTGAAAATGAAGGTGTGAGGGGATGTCTAGAAAAAGCTAATGAACAGTTATGCAACGTGGCTACCAGATTACGAGGGTGACTAGGGACCTGACATTGTTACATAATGCTGAGTCCAGACAGTAATCCATATAGCGACCTGGCCATCACGCAGCACACATGACTAGTAGCCTTAACCTGTCCTGGACAGGGTTAGTGCAAGTGACCGGAGCACTGTCTCTCAAAGGAATATTGGAAACATTTATTTTAATATATACTGTATATTCTCAATGTGTTTTACTATTTTACTGCTGGTGACACTGCATTTAGATATCTCACTAAAGACCTGGTCACAGCAGAAAGTGGCACAGAGAAATTATTCCATGTGTAGTGACTACTCGCAGGGCTAGTTGGTGAACTACTGTAGCTGTGAGCTAACTGCTAGCGCACTAGTCAGTCCCAACAGCTTGCCTAGCTTCTTTCTTTTCTCTCTATACTGTGCCATTTACTCCCCCTGGAATTTTCTTCTTGGGTTTTCATTAAAAAAAAGTTTTATTGAAGAGGGTGCAAACCGCTCCTCTTTTGTGGAGCAGTTTACACTCTTACAGAGGATAGTTAAATAAAGAGGATGGTGCAACACAGCTAATAAGCTACGATAGCTTCCTCCATTTTGGACACTCCGGCTCTACATTCCCTCAAAGGTCAGCACAGTCAGGACAGCTTGCTATTGGGCAATGACATGAATTCGCGGGTCAGAGCTCACCAAAGTTAAACTCCACAGGAAAAATTGGTTGGATTTATTTCGTCCCCATGAGCGAATCCACTAAGCGCGATGATTCCATTTGAATTAATTAATTTTGCCACAAAATGTTGTTGTTTTAAATGCTGGTGTGACTGCGCCTTGAGTATACATTCACTTAATAATCTACAACATCTTTTATCGTATGCAAAGGAGTCTTTTACAAGATAATCTTCAAGGCAGTGCACCCTTACATGAGGACACTGCTAGAGTAAACATGCCTGCAGAGAACATAATACATGTATATCCTGCACACATGTTGAGGAATCTAACCCCAGCACAACGCATGACAAATTCAGGCCCTCAGATTTCCCTGGCAGAGAGCACCAGCTCAACCAAGCTGGATCAATTTCAATCGGCGGCTTACCAAAATGATGTGGCTGCCACCGGACTAGCGTGATGGGGCTAAAAATAACCTCGGCCGACCCCGAGGCTCTGATGTGGCCACGTACCCTCTGGTGTGTCTGGTTTTATGTGTCCCCAATGAAACCCATCAAATTACAGATGCAAACGCAGCCGGACCCCTCATCAAAACTATTTCGGCTCGCTGACACAGTTTACTAAGGCAGTAATTAGAGCAAAGGAAAATGGGAGGCATCCCAGGCACGCGGAGAAAAAGAGAGACAGGGCAAAAAATGAAGAAACAGAAGAGAGAGAGGGGAGGATGGACAGTGACAGCTCATCAGTGGGCCACAAGCCATTTTTCTTTCGCTCTCTCTGCTCCCTCCCTTCGTCGTTTCCTCTACATCCGCGGATCAAAGGATTGGTGAACATAAATAAAAGCCCTGATGATGATTTCCCACGAGAGCTGTGAACAACTGCATAGCACGCGTTCATATAAAGCCACGGCAAAACAGCTGTCAGCACGCCTGATTGGCCAACTGCCTGACTGCCTCACTTGCGACTCAACTGGTTCACACCACCAAGAGAGAAAAAAATGATTACAATCATGAGTACACATAGCTGAACTGGTCTTTGTTCAGGGCAAACTCTTGGGAAAACCTGGATTTATCTTTAAATAACACACTCAACTACTTTGGATGATATGATTGGGAAATCTATACTGCGTGTTAAATGCATTATTTGTCAATTTGTCTTTGCAGTTTCTCCAGTTATGAGCTTTATTTCACCTCATTATTATGTTCCAAAGAGTCTTAGTAACAGCAGTAGTTGTTTTGTATAGCGGCACCTCATTACGGACAGACAAAGTGAAAGAGGAGTGATGATGATGATTATTTTTATCCATCCGTAGTATCTTCTTTACAGGATCGTGTGATTGCTGGAGCCTGTGCCAGCATGCAGTGGGTGAAAGGCAGTTAACACCCTGGACAGGTCACCAATCTATCACGGGGCTGACACTTAATATCATTCCAGCCGCTACACCTTCACCCTATCCACTCCACCTCCATTTGCACACTTGCATGAAGGACACACCATACTGAATGAGAGCTATCCCGAATACTATTTTGATACACCTGTTGCATCATGGTTGGAGAGTGGAAAGTACATACCATTTTTCAGACCTTTCTCTGCGATACAGAGTGCGCTCCTCAGCTGCGAGTGTGACTTCATGTGAAGTGACACTATATAGAAGTGCAAATGAGGAGAGACCGGTTTGTGTGTAAGAGCCATAGACATAAAGACTCTTTCAAGCATATAACTGCAAGCGATTTAGTATTTCCAATTTACCTGAGCTGATCTGTTTGGAGTGTGGGAGGAAACACAGAAATACTGGCAAGCTTCACATTCAAAGGTGCAGGAGATTTGGCTATTGAAAAAACTTTGGAGTAAAAGAACATTTAAAAAAAAGCTTTACTTCAAAGGTCTACAGTATTACAAGCGATTACTAATAAAAACAGTATGGGTCAGAGCCATAGTGCCTCTAAAAATAAAATCATGACCACAGAATGATCATGCAGGAGAGGTGGAAGGTTCTTCCTGCAGGGAATAGGATGTTGCTAACACTGGTGCAGGGTTGAACACATTTTACTTTGAAGCATAATCCAATAAACCATTGAACTCATTTATGCAAATGTTTTATAACATAAAAGCAAATCAACCCTTGAGGATTCTTCCATATGCCCCCGCACAATCTGCATGTACTTAGTAGTAGTGTAACCCTTAAAATGCAAATACCGTACATTTATGTGTCCTCTTTACACATTTTCTTTAGGGGAACACAAAGCTTTGTTACTTTTTCAATATATATATACATATATATATATATATATATATATATATACATATATATATATATATATATATATATATATATGTGCTGAAAAATAACAAACAATGCACTAGAAACATGAAGCAGTGTAAATTATCATACGGTGAATACAGAGCATCACTGCAGGTTAGCCCAGAGGCTGTTTCTCTGCTCTCATGTGCAGCATGTGTGTGTGCGCACATTTACATAACTTTGCAGTCAGCAGACCTATAGCGAGATAAGTTTCCCTGGAACTCTCTGATGCTTCTGTTTGGTTAGTGGTCACATACACATACATACACACGCAGGTTATCAGAGGTAGCAGAGCCAAGGTCATGTCAGATGTGTAACAGTAAAACTGGAAAGTATACCTTCTGAAAGGGGACAGCTGGCTCCACAAACCTTGGCCATCTGATTGTGTTTTCATGTGCTATGCTTGTTATCATGACACAGTGCTATTTTGTTTTCAGAACTCATGTCAATGCATGACATAGTGTTCTCATGTAGGCTATCATCATTATGTATCATCCTTCAAATACTGCCTTTGTGTAATGTAGCCTATTGTAGTCTTCCTTGGAGAGTTATTACACATGTAGCAACATGCCGTGTGTTCTCTCTTCTGGGTGCTGATGTTTTGGGGTATTTTAGAATCTAGATGTGTTAGCTTCATTAAGTTGTTGTTTTAGATTGGTCTTATTTAGCTATTGTAATGCTTTTTGACAGTTCTTGGGCTGTTTTAAGGTGCCATTTAGGTGGTTTCTAGGAGGAAATATTTATATTTATATAATAAATGTAACTATTAAATTGTATAAACTATGATATTTCTTTTTAATTCTGATTTTGGTGTATTTTGTGTCATTTGTCATATGTAGCCTTCTCTGTAACTCATTGTTATTGCTGCCTTTCTTGGCTTGGCTCACCTTTTTTTAATCTCAATGAGTCTTTCCTGGTTAAATAAAGGTTAAACAAAATATATAATTAACTGTCATCCCTGTTGTACATAGAGTAAATATTTTTAGATCTTTAAATAATTATTTATTGGTCTCAGTTGTATGCCAATAATAACAGTCAAACTGCGCATTTTTAAGTGTTGGGAATTCTGGAGGGCAGCAGACTGTAAGGTAAACAAATAACACAAGTGAGTTTAGGAACACACTTAATAACTGAGAACAACTTGAGGTAATCAGTAGTTTGTGGTGAATTACACTATAAACTGAACTTTCCTCTGCAATCATAAACTCTCTTTCCGTCTCTCACTGCAGAGCTGCGGAGGAAAAGGGAGGGGAGAGAGGACGTCTCAGAATTGCCGCCACGTGCACTCAAATGCCTGCTTTATTATAACTTTTTCTGGATTGGTCCAGATACGAAACACGGTATTTATATACGACATCTAATTGGTCGTCGCCTCCGAGTCGGTAGTGAACACAGCGCAAAGCTTCCAGACAAGGGATTCTTGGGCGTCTCGTACTATGAGAAAGTAGTGCGCGGTAAAATATGATTATTTCAATGACATTTTCGATTATAAGTATGATACAATTACAATACGTGCCCAGTCGTTTCATTTAAATGTGTATCCAGTAAAAAGTGACGGATTTACGTTGGAATTAAGCGAGCGTGTCGACTTGTATTGGTGGCGGAGGGATACCACCATCCCACTGCGCGTCAAAATATTGGCTTGTGGAGACCGCGCCAAAGCTCAGACAGCGGCCACTCTTCAGGATAACAACACACTGCGGAGGGCATTTAAACGCACTCTACTGTTGACACGGCTACTATACACATCAGAGTGTTCGGTTTTTTTATTACTTAAGAGGACTGTTTTCGTCTGTTGTGCTTGAGTCGAGTACACAGAAGCCAGATTTCATGCCGGTTTTTGGGAAACGGTGCACGACTTCACGGTCGTGACACGACTTTGACGGGCGCGGTGCGGCGGAGTTGGCGCACTGCTGGACTGGATATATTATTCGCTTGAAGCCAAGACGGTCTGCACCACCATTTATACCGCGCCTGAATTCACTTCTCTTCTCACTATATTGGTTCTTCTGACTCTCGACGAGTGAATAGGGATCGTCTACGCCGGCTTTTCAGTTTGAATATGTTGCTGTCAAAGTTTGGTTCATTTTCGCATATTTGCAATCCTTCAAGTATGGACCATCTACCAGTGAAAATACAGCTCCAGCCAGGTAGGTTGTCGTTACTGAACGTTACATTTCACCGCATTTAATACTGGATTTGATATAACAACTGAGAAGCTTTGAGAAACGTATATTTACTCGGCTTGATTAATTTAGAGTAAGCTACTACTGTTGCAGCTGACCGGCTCGTAAAGCTGCGCGAGCACGAGCTAGTAAACGTTAGCTTACAACTTGAGCTCGCGCTACGCGGTGGTTTGTTGTGGAATTGGTGCGCTTACATTAACATTTTTTACTTTTCCTTGCAGTTAAAGTGGAAAAGGAGCCCTTCGAAAAGGTTTACCAAGTGGGATCTGTTCTGGGCAGCGGAGGATTTGGAACAGTGTACGCCGGTAGCCGGATCTCTGATGGCGCACCGGTAAGGATGTGGACGGGGATCGGGATCTATGTTTTGATCTTGCATGTGTCGCCATCAAAGCCGGGCGTCCTTATTTCCCCAACAGGAAATATAATGCGACTTCCCCACAATATTTAAAGCACTTGCTTACGATTTTTCTTCTTTATTGTGTTATTTTAGGTCGCTGTGAAACATGTTGCGAAGGAGAGGGTGACCGAGTGGGGCACAATTGTAAGTACCCATCCCCGATCTGCGTGTGTGGTTTGTTTTGGTTTCCCCCGTCTGCTGCTGGGTGGGGGTGTTGTGATGTTAAAGGGAGAATGGCTACGCATTATCCCAATGTATTTAATAAACTCTCCTTTATTTGTTATAGAACGGAGCCATGGTGCCTTTGGAGATCCTGCTGCTGAAGAAAGTGAGCTCGTCGTTTCGCGGAGTTATCAAATTGCTGGACTATTACGAGCGCGCGGACGGCTGGCTGATCGTTATGGAGAGGCCGGAGCTAGTCAAGGACCTTTTCGACTTCATCACCGAGAAGGGCGCCCTGGACGAGGACACGGCTCGGGGCTTTTTCCGCCAGGTTTTGGAGGCGGTCAGACACTGCTACAGCTGCGGTGTAGTACACAGAGACATCAAAGATGAAAACCTGCTTGTGGATCTACGCACCGGGGAGCTCAAGCTTATTGACTTTGGCTCAGGGGCGATTCTCAAGGACACAGTCTACACCGATTTTGATGGTAAGCAGCCGCCCCCACACCCTCCCATTACATTAATTGATATTATAAAATGTTACAATGCTGGATGTGTAATTAGTTTTTTTATGAATAATATCCGTGTGGGCTGGGTTGTATTTGCCCTTGATGCTCCGCTGTGCTATATTCAGATATGGAGGCGTTCACGAGCCTGTGACGCAGTGGTCTGTTTTTGGTCCAGGGTTTTCCTTGCCTAGGGTCTCGCGGCTTATCATTTTTACGGATGTAAATGCTAAATTCAAATTCTCCAGTGTTTTAGTGGGATGTGTGACGCGCATGTTAAGGCTTACATATATGACTCACTGTTTATTAATCCTACTGGGAGCCGTTTTTATCTCTGATACATTCCCGTTTTGTGAGATGGAGCGTACTTTTATGTTTCCGGTTGTTATTTTGTCTCAAGCTTGAGTCACAGTCGCAGTTTGTGGGTATTAGGTCAGTGCCACGTAACATCTGTTTGTTGTGAAACCCGAGTCGGCGGTTCACGTGATGGGCTCACATTGCCTTTTTTTGTTTGGTATCCAAGTTCCTCCTGCCAGGAAGGGAGGGGGGAGGAAAAGAAAGAAAGGAGGGAGTGAGTGAAAGAGGGAGGGAGGGGGGAGAGGCAGGCAGGTCACCCAGTTTGTGTTTTGTGGCTAAAGGAAGATGGAAAGCATTTCTACCATGACTCAGCCATTTTAGACACAGACACATTAATTATTTTCAGTTTTTTTTTTTTATTCAGAGCCTCTTTGCTGTTCCCATATTGAGCATTGATGCCCTCTATATTCTTTTAATATTACACTCTAAAAAACTAGATCTTTTTCACTGCTTCATATTTCACAACAGACACGCTCATCACTCACCTCCCCTCTTTTTTCTGTCCTATTTTTTTTTTAGGTACAAGAGTGTACAGCCCACCAGAGTGGATCCGCTTCCATAGATACCATGGTCGTTCGGCGACGGTGTGGTCGCTAGGTGTGCTGCTGTATGACATGGTGTGTGGAGACATCCCCTTTGAGCAGGACGAGGAGATCCTCAGAGGAAGACTGTACTTCAGGAGGAGGATTTCAGCTGGTAAGTCAACCACAACAACACGCATAACACATGAGTTGACTCTGTTGCCCTCTAGCCACGGTAACTGGTACAGCCCAAAATCCACCTCCCCAGTTTGACTCTATCATGAGTCACTTTACATCAGAGTAATACCTCATAATCATAATGGATCGCCTGCTGAAATGGCTGGTAGACAGATTTATCAACGATAACTTAAATTGAGATTCTGGCTGTTATGATTTCCCTCGGTGCACTTTGTGTAACAGCCCTGGTTACCCTAAAGAGGTAACTCAATAAAAGGATGTGTGCTCTCATTCTATTGGCTGTCTGTGCCGCCTACACACTAGGATATTGTAGATCCGTGCAAACGTCATATGCAGTACAGACCAAACCCACTTGGTAATTTCTGTCTTAGTTCAGATCCTCATTGTTGTCTCTGTCTCCTCCTTCAGAGTGCCAGCAACTGATCAAATGGTGCCTGGCCCTGCGGCCCTCAGACCGGCCCACCCTGGAGCAGATTTGCGACCACCCCTGGATGAGGGCGACTACGGAGTCACCCAAGTCACCAGAGGAGCCGGTCGCCTGCGACATCCGCCTCAGGACCATCGACACAGACTCTTCGTCAAGCACAAGCTCGAGCAAGGAGAGCCTCTGAGGACGGCTCTGCTGGACTGAAAAGACTTTCTGGGGAAAGAAGGGGTTTGGATGGAGGGAGTGATATGGACTTGAGGCCAGCAGCCTGTAGCCCAACTGGCCCATCAGCGGCTGGGTGCTTCACTCAGCTGGTCCAGCTAGAAAAATGTACTTTAATTTTCCTCTTTTGTAGGGAATTTCTAATTTATTACTATTTTGTTCTTCCTAATCTTATTTTCCCCCCATCCCCTTTTTTTTTCTTTCAGTTGATTATACTTGTTTCCTAATCGGGAACATTTTTCTGTTTGGGCGGTCTTACCAGCACTATTTATTCCCCTTCCCCCTTTTTAACTTTTATTTCACTTGTTTTGTTACTAGGCTGGTATATGCAGCTGGCAAGGCCCTCCTATTCAGACATGGCTGCTCTCATAGAGCTTGGAGAAAACCTTTTTATTTAAATGTTTTAATTTTGATTTTGTAGTGCCTTTTTTTGGAAAGCTGCTTTTCTGGGGGCTTTTGTCAACAACTCTGTTTTTTGGATTTGCCCGCGGCCTGGTGGCTAAGTTGCTTGTGCTGTGATGGAAGGGTGGGTTTAGGCCGTTCCCCCCCCCCCCTCTCCATCTCTCCATCACTGTAAGCCAAGCTACCCCCAGCCAAGAGGCTAAGATAGCATTAGGTAGGAGAGAAGGAGGTGGGGGCTCTTCCTGACAATGGAATACTTGAAAAACACTCGACTCAACTCTGTGTCGCTCTCTTTAACGCTGCTCACTCACTCTATAGCCTGAACAGGTGTTTGGAAACTGGATCCTGTCTTTTCTGAATGTCTACAAAATGTCAACACACACACACACCTCCCCCCACCTTTTTCTCCCTCTCTTCCCCAACGCCTGTTGCAGGGCATGTGGCCCTCTTGACTTTTCTTTTTTTGCCTCCCGCCATCTCACTGCTTTGACACTACATGGCCCCCGCCCCTGGCCTCCCTCAGGGTTTGGGGTGTGAAATGCACAATCAATGCAATATTCATGGACTCAATTATAGTTTTTTTTTTTTTCAACAAATATTGTACAGTGTGTTTTTTTTCTCTTTGTGTGTACTTTTTTTCTCTCCCTGTTTGCATTTAATTTATTTGTAAACATGTAGACATTCCACACTCTGTGGCTATTTATTTATTTATTGTCTATGCTTAAAAGCCCCCCTACAAATTTGCATATCCTACTTGGTCTTTGGTTTGCATTCCTATAACTTATTTTTACATTTCGACATGGGTTTTTTTTTTTTGGTTTTTTTTTTTGAGATGTGGAGGATGCACTGAAGCAGTTGTCGATGTAAAGCAGAATAAAACAAGTTTACTTAAATTTGAAAAGAGCATTTGAATGTTATTTAACTACTTTAAAAAAGTCTGTTGGTAATGTTGAATGGCCAAGTATCAGAGAAATCTATCAGGTTTCTGTACTGTCGAGATTAATTTGAGTTCTATGGAAAGCTAAACAACGGGTGGAACAGCTTTCGTAGTTGTCACATAGCCTCTTATTGAAGACCTTTCAGTTTAGCTGTGTGACTTGTGGCTGTGAAGGATGGATATTGCTATTTTTTGATACAAAAGTTTCAATTAAACTCCCATTTTTATGTACAGAAATAAGTCTGGTGTCTTGATCATTTTGAACGCAGTGTGTTATAGTTACACGATCAACAATAACAATTCAACATTTGGTAAAAGAAACATACTATAGCAAGATTTTTTAGCTTCTTGGTGTAAAGATAACATGATTACCTTAGATTTTCGAGCCATTGCATGACACATGGTAGTTTGTAAATAAAGCCTTAACACCTTGCACACACGCTAATGAAACCCCCAGCCAATATTCTTCATCCACTTGACAGCGCTCCCTCGGGAGGCTGGGGGATGGCTAATATACATGTCCAATATAGCACGTGCTTCGTTCACACTGCCTATAGTAATAATAGCAACATTGTGACACGACTGACAGCGTGGCTGAGGAGAAACATCACAGGAGCCATTAACTGGATGGCAACCTGCAGCAACCACGGGACTAATAAGAGACAGATGTGTCTCGAGAGCTGATGGGAGGAGAGGGAGTGATGCTGGCATGACAGAGGAAAAGAGAGAGAGGAGTGGGGATGTTATACATCATCACACACACAAATAATAATAAAAAATATAACCAATTGCTTTTCCATGTTAGGCCTCCTGCTTGGCTACCTACAGTCTAATAATATAAGTCATTCCGTTATTGGACGCAGGAAGGACGTGAGTAACTGACGCTGATGACATGGTGTGTCTGTGCATGTGTATGCAGTGTTTATGTGTGAGTGTGAGGGGTTTCCAGGAAGCAGGAGTGAGTGGCAATGGGAAAGTGTGTTTTTTCTGGGGAGGTGCTGCCCTCTCTGGTGAGTCGGTGCCATTGGCTTTCACCTGTTATACGTTTCCACTGATTATGGTTGAAACAGAATTGCTAATGATTCCTACTGTAAAGCCTCTATCATGGTTATGTTTAGCCTATAATGTTGTAACATGACATGTTTTATATCTACAAGACAGACAGACATAAATAGTTTTTTTGTGATGACAGAAACCTCATGAGAACCACAATTTTCAGACCTCACGCCTAAAATCCTTATCCCTGTGTAAAGAAAAAAGTTATTTCAATAGCTCATCCAGACGCCTACACATGTTCAACTATACTTGACTGGCTGCTTCCAACTCGACCGGAGTGGAGACACATGGGCACTTGAAGACTTCATAAGACAGCTGGTCCCTAATTCTTCTCAGGGATCTAATTCATGATGAAGAGATTGATTTATGTGCTTAGGAAAAGGGAGTAGACTTCATTATTTTTAATTACCCTTTGGAACATACATCTTGATATATAAGTTAAGACATTTAAAGCAGCCAATCCAGTATTATTCTGACTGTGTTCTTGAAGAGTCTGGTTTAAAAATGTAGCACATTATAGCACATTATGCCATCTCTTATATTTAAAAACTTTTATCTGAATGTAAATTGAAAGCTGAAAATTTGCTTTAAAGGGACAGTTCGACATTTTGGGAAAAACACTTACTTTATTCCATGAGAAGATCAATACCACTCTCTTATCTGTACAGTAAATATGTAGCTGGAGCCAGCAGCCAGTTAGCTTAGCTTAGCATAAAGACTGGAAACGGGGAAACAGCTAGTCTGCTTTTACACCAAAGAGTAAAAACAAAAATTCTTTGTTTTGCAGGGGGCGTTATGTGCCAAACTATTTCTTGGCCAGCAACAGTAACTTCCTAGAGTCTCTGCTGGTTGCCTGGCAACTGGTCCCGGCCAAGAAATAATGCGGCACATAGTCTCACATAGCCAGACCTATTTCCACAATTTATTTTAACGCTGTGCCAGCACGGGAGAACGATCTGGCTGAACCCATTATCATTCTGGTATAGGGGGGAAAAAACGCTCTGGCTTGTTTATTTCTTAAAACCAATCACAATCGTCTTGGGCGGTGCTAAGTCCAGGATGCAGAGACGGTGCCCTTGCAAAATCGTGTATACGATAACATAGTGGAAGGGGAGGAGAACTCCCACTGAAATAGTCGGCCAATGGCAGGTTTATACCCACAGCCTACTTCCTGTGAGTCAGACTCTACTGCACATATCCCATTGTAAAACAGGAAATTGTGTTTTTTAAACTTTGGTTTTTGTACAGATTAGACAACATATAAGGTCTTAATTAGTGAGCTTTGGACATGCTGGTAGGTGGATTTTGTTACCTTTGGACAGAGCCAGGCTAGCTGTTTCCCCGTTTCCAGTCTTTGTGCTAAGCTAAGCTAACCGGCTGCTGGCTCCAGCTTCATATTCACTGTACAGCCATGTGTGGTGTCAATCTTCTCATCTAACTATCGGCAAAAAAGTGAACAAGCTCCTTTTCCCACGATGTCGAACTATTCCTGTAATGTTGTAAAAACAGTACATAAAACTTAAATCAGGACCACTCAGTTTTCAGTGAGGGAATGGGGGAATTTTATAGCTGATGATGCCTTTTTTAATCAATCTAAAACTTCGTTCCCTACATGCACCCCTGCAGCACCCTGTAACAAAACAGAGCCATAAATGATCGCTGTTGTCAAACTCAATACGCTGACATCTGTGTTTCTATATGCGTCCCTGCTAATCCTCTATTGTCTTTGTGTCTCCAGGCTTTTTGACATGCAAATGACCGGCAACTTGTCTTCATCAGAATCCCTTCTGTTCATACTGAAGACTAAAGCGAGGCCTCATCCACTCTCACCGTGAAATCCTCATTAAATGTAGTGGGGCATACGCCACACTGTTGTCTCCTTCAGTTGAAGTCTGATCCCACAGGCTGGTTAATATCATCCATCACTGCCACTTAGTTCGACTCTATAAAGATTCCACTGCTTTGCAGCGATCTATTAGAAGATCAAATGGTATGAGTTAAGGGAACATATGAATCATTTGTGTCCAAAACATTTAGGAGAAAAAATATCTTTACTTGAAGTTGTGTTCAGCATATCTTTAATATAGAAGATCTAGTGTGGTAAAGTATTAAAAGAAGTGGTATCTGTCATTTGACTATCATTAATATTTCACCCCACTGCTTACCTTTTTGTAATGCTTTGCCTTTTTGAATCTAAGCACACCATAAGTCAGTGATGATTCACTGTAGGCCATGTTTTTCTTTGCTTTTTAATTGTCATTTTTCTGAGCTTCATTTAAGCCCATAAGGAACAAGATTCACAAATATATTAATACCTATTACCTTTGGGCAGAGCCAGACTAGCTGTTTCCCCGTTTCCAGTGTTTCTGCTAAGCTAAGCTAATCGCCTGCTTGCTCTAGCATCATATTTAGCTATTTAACTCTTGGCAAAAAAGCGAACAAGTTTATTTCACAAACTATTCCTTTAACTAACATCCAGTCACAGTGTAATTATGCAACCCCTTTAAATGTGTGTATCTGTGAAATCTGTGAAACAAGCATCAGTGGTGCGAGACAGTTATGGTTAGGTGGCGAGTTGGAGGGGTGAAGAAAGACTTTGTGTAATATTTGAAGCTTTCTTTTGTTTGGGAGGGAGGAGCTTTTTGGCTTTATTTTGAAGCTTTTTTGATGCCTTGTGAGATGGTGGTATATCTCCTTCAGCATCACTGAAGAACAGCTTAGTTATGAATCAAATATTATGTTTTTTGTGAATGTATTTTATGATGTATATTTCTAACGTAAGCCCTTGAGTTGAAGCTGAGGTCACTGCGTTCAGAAGTTTTTTTCTCTGTTACTCTGTATTCTCTGAACAAGTGCTGGCACGTTGAGGCTGTCGGTGGTGGCCGTCATAGGTGACAACTCGACAGACACAGAGGAAGATGCCAGATGGACTCTGGGCCCGAGGGCCCCGATGGGCACAGATGGGTGGGTGGGTGGCACCCACACAGGCAGCACAGGCAGCAGAGCCAGCACCAAGACAAGGAAAGGGAGAGAGAGAACACACCGCCACCAGTGATACTACACTTCACACTACTTCTGTCTCTCTGCGTGTGTCCATGTATCTGACCCTTTGTATAAGGACATGTGGGCATTTGTATGCATGAGTTTGCATAAGTGCATGCTGTGGAATGTGTGCATGCATCTGTGTATGTATGCGTGCATGTTGTAGTTCTGGATGTCTCTGTGCTCGAGTCTGTGCATGCTCTCACACACCTCTCCCACTGAAGGTAACAAATATATCCTGTGATTCAACTTCTTTGTGAATACTGCAGATTTTTTAGGTTGTGAAATATATTTCAGTCTGTCTGCTCCTCTACATCAGCGTACAGGCAGACCTAACACATGAAATCAGTAGATCACAGCTTTCACATGGACTCACCTGGTCAGGCTACTGGACCTTAAATTACAACAGTCCATTTAAACGGTCTCAGGGTAGCAGTCAAAGGGCCAGTTCACCCAAATCACAAAAAACCCACCCAGAGGTTGAGCTTTTCAAATGATATTTTTCAATCCTTTGAGTATCACAAACAAAACTCAATTTACCCTCAATGTATTGGTGTGGCAGCCAAATACGTGGAGTAGTTTCGAAACCTGGGCAAATACAGTTTATTACAACTTGGATGTCACTTGCACCGTTCTGGCCATCATTCCTTTCAGTAACATTACATTGCATTCACCTAGTTAATTGCTGAGATCCGGAAATGCAGTGACATTACTGAAAAAAAGTCTGACAAGCCAAAAAACACAAGCAATCAGAAGATTGTCCAGGTTGTACACAAACCAGTTTAGCCAAACATATTTGGAAGAATAAACGAAGATGAACGTTAAAATATTAGTGTCTGTTGTAAGCATCCACCATGTGTCACAGCCCCAGCAGATTCTTGTGTTTCTTGTGTTGCCCCCTCCCCTGTCTGTCTCTCCCTGTGTGTGTGTGTGTGTGTGTGTGTGTGTGTGTTGACGTGGGTGTGGTTTCCCTTCCTCACTCTCCTGGCTCTTGGCTCCCTGATCACCTGCGCACCTGCCTCCTATCAGCTCATCTACCTGCAGTAGGCTATATCAACCCCGGCACTTCACCCATTCTTCGTCAGATCGTTGTGTCAGCCACAGTGGATTGTCTCACTCTTGCCAGCCACGCTTCCACTCACTCCACACTCATGTCCAGCCACACTCCTCCATTACCCTCTCTGTCCCCTGCTGCCGCCGGATACCATTTCCTGTCATCAGACCAGTAACCCAGCTACAATAAACCTCTTTCTTTTTTTTAAACAATATATTTATTGGATTTCTTTATTTTATTATAAGGATGATAATAATAAAACTAACATAAGCAATAGTAACATAAATTAACATCTCAGATCAACAAACATAAAGGAAGTTACAGGAACAGGAAATAGTCCATGCTGCAGGCAAAAAAAGGTTCAGGTTCAGGAGACTCCTTGTAAAATAATCAGGTCCAAGGTATTTCAGATGGGGCTGCCAGACTTTGTAGAACTGATCTGCTTTGGCATGTAGAACCAGCTCAAATATAACTTTACACCAACCCTTAACAGAAGGGTCCTTATCACTAATCCACTGTAACAATATATTTTTCCTAGCAGGAAAAAGTAAGAATGTTATATAACCTTTTGTTAGCTACAATAGTCAATTTCTACTTGGGAGGCCCAAAATCAAAGATGTTGGATCCATTTCTGAATCTCTGTCAAATATTTTTTTCATTTCACATATTATTTCAGACCAATACTACAAATGTAAACCAGTACCTATTTTGGTTTTACATTTGAGACACAGAGGAGAAAGTGAGGGGTTGAAAGAATGCCTGTGATTAGGGGATATGTGTATTCTATGTATAATTTGAAACTGGATTGCTTTTGTTTGAGTACAGATGGATATCTTTTTGGTGTAACTCCAGATATCCTAGTCACTGACAATTCCTTCTCCCATACCCCCTTAATCCTCCGTGTATTAGAAGGAGACGTGCCACGCATTACATCATAGAACAAACTAAGAGACACCTTCCCTGGTTGTTGAAACAGCAATTTCTCAATAACAGATATCTCAGGGTGATCTATAAGGGTCGTACTCTTAGTAATATAATGCCTTATTTGTAAGAAATGAAAAGAAATCTTGTTTTGGGAGCTGGCCAATTTGGTTACATTTTTGTTATCCCATTGCCAGAAGCCAGGATCCAACATTCCTAGCAAAAATTCAGCATTGTTAATTACTGGAGTAAATGTGGACATTAATTTGAACCTCCCCTCCAGATGGTGGATTGATTGCCATGTCTTCAGAGCATTGATTGTTATCGGATTGGCACAATTATCTCTTATGTTCTTAAAACTCTTTTAAAGATTCATGCTATTTGTTGATATATTCATATTTTCATTTTAGTAAGTTGAAACTGTTAAGTACAAGTTGTTGTATAGACTGCCATCTAGTGGCGCAATTTGGTACTCAGGGTAGTACATAAGTGCAGGAAATCGGGATTTTCCTCAGTCGTCGACACGCAGCTGGGTTTAAGTCATGAAGTTATTTTCTGTTTATGCTTCAGCCTTGGTTGCTATTTGTCTGTAAGTATGTGAATATTATGGACGATTAGCATAATGTTTATATTTTTCAGTGATTGTGAGTTTGTAGCATTTTCAACTGAATTACTGTGTTTGTTAGAACGCTCTAAGTAATGTTAGCTAGCTCCGTGTGTTAAGCACATGAGTAAGAGTCATTCTTATTTGTATTCATGTGATCTATGCATGCCAGTATGTATTAGTGTACTAACGTATGCTTCCATTTCTGTACTGTTTCAGTTTTACAACAAGAATCTTTCAGTAAACAATCAAGAAACGTTAAGCCTTGTGGAGGAGGATATCTAGTTGTTAGCTACCTGTCTAGCTGCCTGCTTAGAAACACACTGCAAGGGCAGTATACTCTTAAAAAATAGTAAATCTTGTAATCTAAATTTCGATAATGTTGATTCAATGTCCAGCCAAATAGAAGAAGTTCTGTTTTTACCCATTCAGATATAAACCTCAACTGAGCACACAGTTGGTATACTTTGATATTTGGCAAATCTAAGCCGCCCAATAAACCTGGCAGCTGCAGAACTGCTATTTTTAGTCTAGGTCTACATTTACTCCATATGAAGGAGCTGAGCCAACCATTCAAATATTTTGGGACCCTGTTCGAAAACAATATAGGAATCATCTAAATGGGATAAAGCGATGTGGGTAACACATTCATTTTTATCAGGGCTATTCATCCTAGCCAAGAAACAGGAAGTGAGTTCCAACGTTCTAAATCTATATAAAAAAGTCTTATTTTACCAAATAATGGAACAAAATTGGCTTTGTACAACTGATTAAATGATGGGGTAACAAAAATACCTAAATAGACAAAACCAGAGGGAGACATTTGAAAGGAAAGGATGGCACAGTATTAGGTATGGTAATAAAGGCTAGGGGGCAGGGGGCATAGCCTCTAATTTGTTTGAGTTAATCTTATATCCAGAAAATTTACTAAACAGGTTGATCATCCCCATGAGAGCTAGAACTGATGTCTCAGGGTTAGATAAAAACACTAGCATGTCATCAGCATACAGAGTGATTTTATGACATTACCTTTCCAACCTGTAAACCGTATATAGAGGCCTTCGTTCTAATGGCCTCAGCCAGTGGTTCGATAGCTCTAAGGAACTAGACTCTGGACATTTCTCTTTTTTAATATAAGTGATATGTTAGCCTCCTTAAGAGTCTGTGGCAATTCTGCAGTAGTAAATATTTCAAGTACTGGTTCCAAAAGCAGGTCCTGAAAGTCCTTATAAAATTCCCAACAGAACCCATCAGGCCCTGGTGACGTCCCACTCTGGAGATTTTTAATAGCATTAATTACTTCATCTTTTGTAATGGGGCCATTGAGAAGACATTTCTGTTTTTCTGATAATGTTGGGAGATTGAACTGAGCAAGAAAATTATCCATTAATTGAGGTACATCACTTGAATGGTCAGAAGAGTACAAATTAGTGTAAAATTCCACGAAGCAGTCATTTATCAACCTATTTTCATATAGGCCTACCCTGTTGCCCTCAGCATCAACAATAGCTGCTATAGACTGGGACTCTACTGTGTTTTTTGCAAGGTATTCAACCTCTGTTTAGTATACTTAATTCTTTTCTCTGCATCTTTAGTAACGAGACAGTTTATGGGTGATCTGGGAGCAGATATTTCTTTCCACAAAGTAGGTTTACGAAGAGCTAATATAAGCTTTTTCTTTATCCGACAGTTTACCCTTTTTTTTTAACCATGCTTTTGTTTTTCCAATTTTTCGCATGACCCAATTCGACCATCAATCCATCAATTTGATTTGCAAGCTAGTGTACGTGTTGTGGACTTTCGGGTTGGTTGTACCAACACTATGACGTTCACTGAAGCACCTGCCTGTCATCGCAGCCTTGGATCATAGCAGCAGAAGCTGCTTTTAAAAACGCTTCGCTTTTTTGGGGAACGCTCAGGTAAACGGTTGTCAGGGCGGTTGCCTTTACTCCCTGTACCGCAGTATTTCCCAAACTTTTTTAAACCATGGCTTCCCTTCATAGTGATTTGCTTTCATGGCACTCTTCCATGTACATCAACATTAAGTGAGATAATATAGGCCTATTCTCAATCAAAAAAGAAGTCAGCTGTTTTACGTTCCTTTGTAGATAAACATTGACCTGAAACTAAACAACAAATACAAATGAGGTATACTAATTGGTTAATACCTTTACTTTGCTATGTTTTAAAAGTAAAATTAGTTTACATTTGAGGTTTTTAAGGTCAAAAAACATGCACACGTAACATCATGCATTTGCTGGAAGTATTTAACACCTTAACTGGCTAAAGAAGCAAGGTTCGTCCCGAGATGCCTCTTAAGCTTACTTGGCATCATTAACACACTTGACAGTTTTTTTGGAACATCTAGCTTCCCCTGTCCACAAAAAGCCGCAAGCCAAATAGCTTTCACGGTACAGTCTGATCATGTTCTTTTGGCCGGCTCAGGTTCGGTGGTGTCAGTCTGAGTTGAGGGTTGCTTGACGTGTGAGCATTTCTTTGAGCAGTATTTACTGTGACAAATCTTTACATCTCTTGGGTGCTGGAAAGCGTGTTGCGTTACCAGGAAAACCAATCCTAAATGCATATTTAACACCGTTTTTTATATGATTTTTAAGGTTATGGCTTATTTCTTCATTTTGATAGGTTTGAAAACATAATATATGTGTAATGATTTTTTTTTTTTTTGGTGTGGTGAAACATTACAAATGTACAGTAAACGTGCAGTACACAATGAAATATTTTCTGTCCTTAAGGCACCATTATTTTATACGGTATGTGTCCTTCACCTTGAACCATGTTTATGTACTTGTGTTGCATATATGCCTTTGTTGTTAGCCCTCAGGGTTGCAGGATGTCTGCCAGCCTACTCTGGAGGGCTCCTGCTCTCTGTTACCCAGAGCAGAGCCTCCACAGGGACTTTCCACTGGTCTGGCTCAGCGTTCATTAAAAGCTGTGCCACCAGCAGAGAGGAGTACCTGGCCGCCCCGGCCGGTGGGAACCTGCCGCTGTCACCGAGCACCGTGAAGAGACTCATTGTTCTGGGTCGACAGCACACGCTGTAAACATAAGGATAGAGTGCGTTTTAGGAGACGCAGACAGAAACACATGCAGAGACATCAGGCAAACACACACACAGTTGTATAATGACATGGGAAATACACACAAAGCACACAAACCAATCCAATCTGCTCAATCCATCCTGTACTCTGTGCTGCTGTTGCCAAGCTCCCCAAACAACAACATCAACAAGTGCAGACCTCAGCAGGTGAACCAAGGTGACTGCAACAGCTTAATATTCCCAGGTCACAACAATTCGTCCATCACGTGTAATTGTGAGAGGAAGGTGAGAAGAAAGAATGGATTATAGGGGATGAAAGAGTGTGTGTGTGCGTGTGTGTGTGTGCAGAGAGGGAGACATAGAGAGATGGGAATCTTAATCGTTACAGTCTTTTTACAAGCTTGTAATGTGATCAAAGGAACCACTGACCTGGTGCTCATTTTGCCCTGCGGCTGTTATCTGTTTCTCAAGCACGATGAGAAGAGTCCTTTCTGCTGGTGAAACCGGATACTATTTTGGGAATTATTAGTCCAAAAAAAAAAAAAAACATTTCTTGTTGTATAGCAGTGTGTTGCTGCAGTGACAAAAAAAAACAAAACACAAAACAAATTTTGTCACAAAGAGTGAAGTTTCAGGTTATACTGTAAAAAGACGAGGTGATATGTTGTCATAATGAGAAACATATATTGTTAAAAAGACATGATATGAAAGTATCATGTTATAATGACAATTTGTGAGGTGTGTTTTTCCCATGATGAAAGCAATACACTGCTGAATTGTTGAACTGTATTTTTCCCTCTGGAAGATAGTAATCTGAAACCATTCTACTAGCCCTTTCTGCATGTTTCATCTTATGAAAATACTGATCTATGCTGGAATAATACCTGGCCCTGGATTGTCTGTGTGGTAAAGCTCTTAAAATGGGGACACATGGGGTCCTCTTCAAGGCAGGGATTCAAAATCAGGTAATAAACCCACCATAAGGCCCCTGTCATGTCAGTTGATATTGTGTTTTAATACCTCAACAACTATTGGATGGATTGCCATGACATTTTGTACAGATGTACATGGCGCCCAGATGATGAGTCCTAATGACTTTGGTGATCCCGACTTTTCCTCTAGCGCCACCAGCAGGTCAATATTTTCATTTATCCTGTGAAATGTCTCCACACCTACTAAACGGATTGTACAAACATTTATGGTCCCTGGACAATAAATCCTAATGACTTTGCTGATGTGACGTTTCCTCTAGAGGCACATTCAGGTTGACGTGTATCTAAAAATATCTCAATAATTATTGGATGGATTGTGATGAGATGTGATGTGAGACCTCAGGATGAATTGTAGTAATATAATATAGCGCCATCATCAGGTTAACATTTCAGTTTGTCCAATACTTTGGTTTACAACCAAATACCTGCAAAACTAATGGCATTCCCATCAGCCTCAGCTGTACCTTTAGTACTGTCTAGTTCTAATTAGCAAATGGTAGCATGTTAACATGCTGAGATGGTGAACATGATACACATTATACCTACTTAACATTAACTTGTTATTATTGTCATTGTGAGAACATTAGCATGTTGACGTTAGCATTTAGCTGTAAGCCTAAGTACAGCCTCACAGAGCCGCTAGCATGGCCGTGAGAGGGTTTTACAAGTTCAACAATGGGCAAGTTTGATTAGCAAACAGAAAACACTTGGAAATCTGAAAATCATTCATACTGGAGTTACTCAGTTTTCACACGCAGACACTGATATGTTGTCCTAGTAAGAAGGCACGGTGACTCATTGGTTAACACTGTGGACACACAGCAAGATGTTTCCAATTCTTTGGCTCTGTCCGCTCTGTGAAGAGTTTTCAACTTCTCACTCGGTGCTCAGGTTTCTATCCCACAATCCAAAGACATCCATGTCAAGTACAGCAGAATGAGGAGTGAGCCCAGTGATGGGTGGCGACCAGAATGGAGTGTTCCCTTTTGGCACAATGCATGGTGGGATAGGCTCCAACCCCCTGTGCCCTTATAATAAACAGGTGAAGAGAGTGAATGACTGAATGTTCTCATGGTTGAGAGCACAGCAGGACTCCCTGTCAGTCAGGTTTTGTTACAGGATCTTGGCTCTCAAGCGTTCCCTTGAACTAAAGGCAAACATGGCCCCTGCGGATATCAAAAATTCATTGGCAGAGAGAGCACAGACCTTGTATACAGTGTCTGTAGAAGTGTAAAAAACTGAGAGAGTGACTGCATTCTTTCGCTGATGCGTCTGCACTGTGGTGTCTTTTTGCTCCTTTGTGGATCTCTGGTGTCAGCTACTCTTGGTATGCTTTTGTAGCTCAGGGCACTGAGGACACGTGGGGTTTCAAAGTTCAGGAGGGATCCAGAGAAGTGGAAAACTGGAATGTAGCATTTCTAAGCCTTGTTTAAAGCTGCTCTGATCAATATTTTTATATTAACAATGGATCAAATATGCCTGATTGTGTCTGTGTAGCCTGTGCTGTAGAGTTAGTGTGCGTCGGCACGGAAAATATATGATTTAATTAAGTAAATTTTGTATTTTTGGACACATATCACAATTATGTACAAATCACTTGCATTATATTGAGAAGAGATAATTTGATGTTTCTGTTGTAGCTATAAAAAGAAGGCCTCTAAAAGCAGCATAATCTGCTTTGATTGCTGCATATTCACGAGGTTGATGAGAGCAGTGATACTGAGCCAAAAACAGTACAGCTGCAGGCCGTAAAACCAAAACAATGAGCTGAAAGATGCTAAAACGCTCAGTAGAGCTGAGAGGAAGTGCAATCGTAGCACGTATCGAGAAGTGCTTTAACATCAAAAATCAGATACAGTGGAAAGACTTGGAACCACTGTATCATGAGTGGTAAGAGACAGGCAAAAAGAAAGCATTGTGTGACAAGTACAGACACACGTTAGCAAAAACAATCTCTTGGATGAAAATGGAGCTGGGTGAGACTTGAGACATCAGAGTGAGACTTAGAGGAAGTGTATCAGTCCTTCTCATGGCAGCAGAGAAGTCCAGTGTGCGGAGACCTACATTTCAAGAAGCATTTTTGTTATGACTCACGACTCTTGTATACAGCAATCAAGCTAAATTTATCTACTAATCTTCAAGCTGATGTTTTTTCCGGCGCTACCTCAATAGTAAATTTGAAAGCTTTGGCAAGACAAGATAGTAATTTTAGATTTCCAATTTCTTTCAAACTAATTTCAAGACTGATTCTTCTGTGACCCACTTCTGGGCCCAGACTGTCTGACTTTAAAGAAAAACAACATGAAGAGCGGCACACTAAAAGGGTCATATCAGAGCAGTAAAAACAAATCTACTTCCCTTTTATTTCAACTGTGTAAATATCACTACTTGGTAGACGGACACAGTTTACACAAGTAGGGCTCCAATTACAAGCTGTGAGAATGGCAGGGCATTCAGCCTCCCATTCAGGACTGTCATGAAAGCTGGTGCGTCTCCTCGATGACGATGATTAAAGGGCACATGTTTGCCGCAGGTATGTAACAACCACTTCAGGCTGAGCCTCGCTCCCCTCATGCTACCAGGAATGTATGGGAGCTGCTCAGAGAGGAGAGAAAACTACCACTGTGTGGGGAAAACGCTGCCCCTCCTCCAGGCTCCTCGCTGAAACCACATACAGTAGGTGCACCATCGGGCTGCACTTTCACCACTTGTTCAGCCTGAGAATATATTGCCTTGGGAGGACCCTGGGAATCAGTGGGAACAGAGAGGAAAGAATTATGGGCGTTGTTTTGATTTCTAAGAAGTGAACGTGCTGAGAAATGAAACAGAGAGCCTTAGATGACGCCTGTAATAACTAAGTACAGATAGTTATAATGGCTGAAGAAACATTCGCCATTTAAAAAAGACACATGACACTGTTTTAAAGAGGAACTCCACATTGAATTATTATTTTTTTGTGCTGTACAGATAATCGCATAGAGTGTATTATGTTAGATGATTTTTCCAACACCTCGTAAGATCCTTCCAACCAACTCTAGCAAGTGCCCTGTTTAAGGGTACTGACCGGCAGACTGACCCTATTAGATTTACATTTGCCATTTGGTTTCTCCATACTAAACACCAAAAACAGAGCACAAGGTGGAAAACCATTCAAACAAACATACAAATTGGGCGATATTGGGGGTTGACCTACTTGGTGTTGACTTGCAAAAAGTGTCTCTTGCTAGATTGTCGTATTCAGAACACACTAAATTCAATTTTGTTTAGATGACTGTGCCAACGGGACAAGAGCCTTGATGGATATGGGTTTAAAACGGCGACTTTAACTCTTCAGATGCTTACTATAGATATTATGTAGATGAGTGCGACAAGTATAGACAATATTGTGGATGAAGAGGGACTGTGAAGAAAGATCTGAAAAGATGAGACTGAGACAGAGGGGAGAGAAATCTGGAAACGAGTATCACTACTTCTGTGGGGTTATAGGAAGAGAAGACTCATACTAGCAGTGTGTGTGGTTATGACCCAGTTAGCCAAGGCCCATGTTTCCAGATGGTTGTGTCAGTGGTCTACTACTGGTCTATGCTTCAGGGAGCTCTCTATCTGTCTCTGTCCATAACTGATACCACTGTTATAACACTCTATAATGCCCTGAATAACTGGGAAACAAATGTTTTTTTCTTTGTTTTGACAGGAAAATATTTGTATCTGCTTCAAAATCAATGCATGCCTTGTAAATCCCAAACCAACCAAACTTTAGTATTTTAATCAGTATATATTAAGACACCTTTTGACACCACCGTCTCTTGTCAAATTATAGATATCTCATTTCAGAGGGGAAAAAATGCAAAGAGATTTACTTAAAAACTGCATATCCACCTTAGAGTAACACAATATTATCACTCCATAGTGCTAAACTAATACATAATACTAATATAGGAATACATATCTGATAAAAAGTTTTTCCCAAGCATTTTGAAAAAATAAACCTGCATATGTTTTTCATGATAACTGTCAGAACTGTGCTGATCGCTGTTGCCATCAACATGTTGCCGCAATTGTTTGTCCTTCCTGTTCTGTTCAAGGTGACTGTGTTCACCAGAGCGTCAAAGCTCAAGGTGTGACGCAGCATTATTGCATGTCAACATCAGCCTCATTTCCTCTTATTAAAAAAAACAAAACAAAACAAAAAAAAAAAGTCTGTCCGTCATGGAACAGCTCTGGAACAGTGTGACCTGAGATCCGAATAAAACCATCTATATCCTGTTTACCTGACCCTACACCTGCCTGGTTGTGGCTCAACTTTCCCTCCCCATTCTATCCTCCTTTTTCCTTCTTCTCATCCTTCCCTAATATCTTTTACATTTTGTCTTCCTTCCTTTCCTTTCCCCTCTTGTTCCTCCCTAATTGTACTTTTCCTGCTCAAGTTTCTTCTTGTCTCTTGTGTTTACTTGTAGCTCCATCCGACTTTTCCCTCTCCTTTATTCCTCCTTGTCATCCCCTTCCTCACCTCCTCCACCTTGTTTACCTGCAGCTCTGTTGCCAAGGTGATGGCCACGGTTGTCACAGTGATCATGTTACAACTAGGACAGCCAGTTCTGAGAACGGAAAACAAGGGATTCCCAATAATACGCCACTATTGTTCCCAAAAGGCTCTCAGTGCCACTCCACTCCCATAACACACACACACACACACACACACACACACAAGAACACACTGATACACTAGGAAAAGGACACCAGATACACACTTGTACATGAAGACACAAATATATACACACACAAGACAATGCACAAACAAACAGGCACATGCAGCCAAACAGGCTACAAAGAGTGTGTCCATTCACACAGTTTCACATACAGTACCTAGGAAGTTACAGTTTCGCAGAAGATTCAGTTTTTATCAGAAATGTGGACTTGAGTCACATGACGTGGTCTCAAGTTACGAATCTGGTGACTTAAAAACCTGACTTGGAAAAAAACAAACAAAAGAAACCTGCAATTCGACTTTAACACTGTTGACTTGTCAATTTAAAGTTTAGGTCTTGGACTTGATTTGGGACTTGTTGGTCTTGACTTGGAATTTGACTCGGCAAGACCTGAGACTTACTTGCGACTTGCAAAATAACGACTTTGTCACACCTCTGGTATTTCCCATGTACCTCGTACTTCCTGTCGCTAAACTTTCAAATTTTTGACATTACAGTAAACGCACCATTAGCTTTAGTTACTGTGAGGTTAGGCTGCATTAATGTTATTGTAATAACCGAGTGGGAAAAATCATTCATGTCCCTTGTTGTAATTCCAAGTTGGTGATATCTGAAATTTCTGACGGTTACAATATCTCCCACCTCATTACAAAAACGACAGAAGCGTCAACAAACCTGTGGCAGAATATCTGCAAGGCCACCATTGCTGGCAGTTGCATCTAAATAAAATCCAAACATTACACTAAAACAGTTGATTCAGGTAATTAAAAAGGAGCTATGCTCTGTTTGTATCTGGTTTCACTTGTTAAAGCCCTAAAAATGTACGATTAATATGATTAAAAATAGCTAAAAAGCGTTGCTCCAGTGATTTAATGTTGCACTTACATAAAAAAAGAGGTAAATATATCCTGACGTTTTGTCCCTTGTATGGCTCAAGTTCTAAAATGCTGGATCCTGCAATTCCCATAATGCAACTCACCTCCTCACCCTGTCTATTAAATGTAGCCTGATAATCAGACTAAATTGCCGTTTTGTAACACTTCATTCATTCAGCCTAACTTTGTGCCCATATTAGCCAGTTTTTTGTTAAGAGGAGGGGTTATTTTGTTTTGGTTTACCCTAAACAGTCAGTAGCGAGTTACTTATCCATCCCGCTGATGTCCGATGACACAGAAGCTGTGATAGCAGTTGCTAGAAGCAGATGTTATTATAGTAAATCAACTTACAACCATTTGTCTCTTTTTTATGAGTGTAGCTATCTAGCTAGCTATAGAGGAAGATGACATCCCCACCTACTAAGCTTGGCCTGTTTGATTGTTTCTCCAACAGCCAGCAATGGGCACAGCACCAGATCTATTTCAAATCGCTGAACAAATCAGAGATGTGGGAAGAGATTCAGAGGTCTGGAACCGGGCTATATTTAATGTCTTTTGTCCTTACTTTCTCAGACTTTAAAAAGCTTCTCCGGTGCCACAGAAGACACTATAAAACAGGCTTAGTAGCACTCCCCATGATGAGCTAATATTCACGTGTAAAATTAGTAAAGTGCGAGGTTTTCCCATTCTTCCCATTCTGTCAGCACGGTATAAATTCAAAGTACTTTACGCTGATCCACATGGAAAGTGTTTTTGAATCATTTTTGACGTCCGTCACCCGGCCATCTCACAGGTTCAGCCCGGCTGAGGCTTCATTCTCTGAAGGTGGAACAGCAGCTAGATAAAAACATAAATGTAGATATACACTCATTCTTTTTCTCTTTAATCAAACTAAATACATTATATCCTGTGCTATGGGGGGGAAAGGGAAGAAAACAACAAAGCCGAGGTCAGTGCTGAGCGCTGGATTTTCACTCACTGCTGCGTAGAAGCTGCCGCCGTTCCCCCAGCTCCGCTGCAGCCGAGCACTAATTCCCACAGGCTTTTTTTCTGCAACCCAGTGCACCACAGGAAGCCGAGCTGGGTAGCAAACGCTTTAGTTTTATAGGGAGCGTGTGAGTGCAATGCAGAATAACCTGCAGCAGGGAACTCAGATGCTGGCCAAACAGAACTAGGTCACATGCAGCGTCATAACACACAACAGCAAAGTGGAAATATGGTTGAGCAGCAAGGCCACTGATTACGGCCTACTTTCTGCCTCTTTCTGCAACCTTGCTGTTTTTGAAAGTTATATGGCACACAAAAGGGGTTTGACATAGAAAATATAGTCCACCTACATTCTGAACAATCCCTTTTGATGCACAAATGATGTGAACCCCTCACTGACACACACATTTACAGACGAGAGCGTTATATTTTGCAGTTTTTTTGTATTTCTTTCATAAAAAAGGCTACATAGAAAGAATTCTCCTCTTAAATCCTGAAGATTTTAAGTACACAATGAAAAACAGAAGGGGTCAGCGGATCAGCAGAGCCTCCTCGAACACAAGGGTGGTTTTCTTTTTTCATGTGATCCTCGTATTCCGTTTGGAGCGTCGAGTGGGAGCGCAGAAACTCAAAATAACTTTCTACAAACCACCTTCCTCTCCTGTTCTCTGCCAAACAGGAGAGAGGGGCACAAAAAGAGCCTGAGTAACACAGGAAAACTCTGGAAGTCAACCAGAGCGAGATACTAATGTGGGTGTTCAGGTGGATGGCATAGGTCCCGGGACACTTTGTTACTCAACAAGCGATGATGCTGCCAGGGCTGTGGACATTTCCAGAAATTTTTTTTTTAGGGAGACGAGGAAGCAGGCCATTAGCTTAGCAGCTAAAAGTGCTTTAAGCGAGTGGTGAGAAGCTCACAGTGGAGGATTGTTTCCACTCCACTGACTGTCATGCTACATTTCAGACTTCAGAGTCCAGCGTCACGACAACATCGCAGTACGGAGTTTGGATGGAGCTCAGTTAATGTCCTCCCTGTAAATGTGTATATTTAAAACCCATAATAAAATCCAATCTGCTGCAGGTGTAGTGGGTATAAATGAGATTCATTCATGCACGAGTTTGCATTCTCTCCATTTGCTCCTGATTATCACTGCGGCCGCTGTGATGTCACCAACACGGCTCACCCACACAGTCTGTCAATATCAAAAAGGTTATGCGTATCAGGTATTCCATCTGTTTTTGTGTTGGATCTATTTTGGGGGCTTTCCGCTGTGTGCATAAACAACGTCGTTAAACTGGACTTGCGTAAATCTCTGTTGACAGAGAGATGTGAGGCAGGTGAAGTTCACATACAGAAGCACAATTACATTTCTGTGACATTTAGGCTGAAAACCAGAAGAGCCGAAACTCTCTCCATGACGCCATTACCACACAGAGCCAGCAGTGACTAGACCAAAGTTGATTTTTGTGGGCATGTGCACATTAATATCTTTTTTATGAGCAAATTTTAAGTGAAAAGTTTATACAAGTCAAGTAAATCTGCAATTCAAGTCAACACAGTAGCTGTACATCTCTTGGTATCTTACTACTTATGTCAATTTTTAAAACACTCTCTCACACTTTATTTGGGACTGATTGTTCTGTGTCCCTGTATGGAATCATACTTTAGGATTGTATTTGCATTTAACTGTTAAAGGTACCCTGTGGAGTTTTTGACCTCTAGTAGCGTTACAGAGCTATGTTGTTATGCGTGGGTCCCCTTTTTATTTATACTGCGCACGCGCACGAGGACGCACATGCACAAGTACGAGATTGCGGATGGCGCAATTCACACCCTGCCGTTGGTTTCACACTTTTCCAGTGATCGGTGGCGGCAATGCGCCAAAAAACGTAGCAACAAAGGCAGTGAAGAAGAAGATGGCTAGCTAAGCAAACATGGATGTAAAAAATGCACAATTAAAAAAATCGTCAAAGGAAATGCTTTCAACACGTTTGTTAGACCTCAAGGTTACACACAGTAGTGACAGTTAGTGAGAAACGGTGAATGTAAACATGACTTTTTGATGTTTCCAAGACAACTTCAGGGAATTTATGGAAATCACTGTTTAAGACTCGTGCAATCATCTGACAACAGAACAAGAAAAGTATGTCAATGACGACTTCTCCTAATATACAACATGCAAACATCTGAGAGTGACAGGTGACAGAAGTTGACAATAATATATCAGCATTTTCGAAAATGTTCCTGCCTGTTCGCGCTACAATGTGAGATCTGCATTTTAAAATATGTTCACCAATTTGCAAAATGCTCTGCTTTTTGGATAGGAAAATGATGTGTGGATGTAAGATGTAGAGAAAAAAAAAGAACATTTTAAAAGGAATATCTACTTTTAAAGGAATAGTTTGGAATTTTGGGAACGATACGTATTCACATTCTTGCAGAGAGTTAGATGAGAAAATCAATACCACTCTCATATCCATAGAGCGAGAACCAGGAGGCAAATAGCTTAGCTTAGGGTTGGAGTTAGTAGAACCTCTAAAGGTCACTAATTAACATGTTTTATCTTGTTTGTTTAATCCATACGTAAAATGACAAGTTGTGGTTTTATAGGGGGGGGTTTGGACTATTTCTTGGCTGGGAGCAGTTACTTCCTGGAGTCTTATCTGCTTGCCTGGCAACGACAATGACTCCAGGATCTAGCTATAAACTTACAGTAATGCACAGACATGAGAGTGGAATTGAAAATGTCATCTAACTCAGCAAGAAAGCGAATAAGCTTATTTCCCAAAGTGTCAAACTACGTCTTTAAATACATCTGCATTAGGCAAAGCAAACATAACTTGTTGTTCAAAGTGCTCTTTTACCTTTCTGGTTTCAGTGGTGCATGGCAGAGATGAGTTTCATTGTCTTGATGTCATGGATCAAGGAAATTATTTTCCTGGTCAAATATGATTACCATTGTGGGCGAGATAATAGGGCAGCTGGTGAACCTTGATAATGTGTTATCAACCTGTTCATTATTTCAGATGTTAGGACATTATTAACAAGTCTGACAGAGTAAAAAGAGTGTGTCTCGCAGCTAAAAGAAAGGGGAAATGTAAACAGGTTGGGAATTAAAGGTGTAGTTGATTAATCTTATGTAAAATTGTGTCATCAGAGTGAACGTGAGAGGTCACTATGTCAAACCCGCTTTGAGTCCTCTTATTTGCTTTGTGGTTCGGCTCCGAGCGAGTGACATCATATCTGGTCAACCGTTGGTGACTTTGGTATGCAAAGAGCCAGCTGTCAGACCTGGAGTCACTGAGCGCCCTGATGACGTCATGGAGAGGCAAATTTTGTGTGTGTGTGTGTATTTAAGACGTTTGAGTGTGTCAACATTCCCTATATCGTATTTACCTACATTCCCTTGTCACCCTTATGTACATACGCACACGTGCACTTTTAACCACCCACGCAACATGCATGTACAGCCATACACACTCTCTCTCTCTCTCTCTGCGTCTCGCTTTTTTATCCTTCGTCTCCCCTCATATTCCACATGAACTCTTAAAAAACCCTCCACAGCAGGATGATAAGACATGATATGACAGCATGGATCGTGCTGGTTACTGAAGCGAAGAGGACAAATGCAAGGCATGGTTGAATAGAAAGAAGATTAAAAAAACACTGGTCAGCAACTTTATTACACTGAGTCGGGACTTGCTAAGAAATCTATTTAAAACCTATATATACATACATACATCTATCTATGCTGTGAAGTCAGCCAATCCAGCCTGCCTTGCTGCTGGGAAGGATGCTTACCCAGCAGGCTTCGGGGGTTCAATGGTAGGCCAGAGCACAAATGCAGGTCACAAAAAGCTTGAGGGATAAGGATATCTACTTTGACCATATATGCACAGTCCTACATACGTACTGTATATTCATATTATCTTTATGATACATTGTGCACCCAAGCCGTGCCATAGTGCAGTGTTTTTCAATGGATAGGAGAAGATTTAAAGTGCATACTTAGGTTAAGGTGTATGGAGGTATTCACTGAATATGGAAAATGGAAAAGGATTTTGTTTTCTGGGTGGTTCAGCGGTGCAGTGTTGTGGCCTTCATCTGGGAGAATACATGCAGTGTGCGCTATTCCCCAATGAGGGTCAAAAATTGTGTCGGAATTATCTTTTAAATCAAGTTATGTTTCATATGTTCTGTAGTTTATTGTATTGACTGTTGAGGGTTAGAAAATTGTATCCTAGGCCTTCGAAAATGGGCCGTATCTTGCAAAATGGTAAAAAATTGTAATTGTAAATGGTGGACATGGTTTTGATCTTTTCATCCAGTTCTCAGAAAGAAAGCAAACCATGGGCAATCTGTGCAAATGAAGTGTGGGTAATTTGGGTGAACCAACCCTTTACTTTTGGTCAGTCTATTATTTATTGCTTTGGTGTACTTTATTTGGGAACAAAGGGGTTTTTGAGAAACTCATCCAGGAAGATTTATGATTGTTCTTGTTATGTTTGACATTAGGCTCATTGTTTTGGCCAGAGGCACAGAGCTGCCATTCTATGACAGTGTTTTCGTGTGTGTGCGTGCACGTAGATATGATGCAGGGGAGAGAACCAGCGTGTGTACGGACTGAAAACAAGATTAAGTTTCGGTGTGTGTGTGTATAAGCTTGAATGCGAGCATCCGTACATATGCTTGTTTGTCTGCATGCTTGCGTGACGCCGCCTCTTACGTTTTAATGAGTCATGACCAGCGAGTGTTGCTCATGCTGACTTAAATTAGAGTTTTAGTTATCTGCTCAGTGAACTGCTCAGCACTGCTTAATTATTCAAGACCTTGAAAAGGCTGAGGACTACCATTTTCTCCATCTCTCTCTCTCTCTCTCTACCTCCTGCTTGCTGCGTTTCATTTCCAGGACATGAAGTGGAAGACGGATGAAAACCCCTGCGTCACCGCTGAGTGCGTGTCACTGTGTCATTCACTCGCTGCTGGATGATAATAATATCTTCTAGGCTTTTCCCCTTATCACGCTCTGTGTGTGCTTCCGCGTTCACGCCGTTAGTGAATAACATCCGACGTCATAGGAGTAGGAGGTGTACGGTCACATGCTCACTCACAGGAACACACACACACAACACACACACACACACACACAGTTATTCCCGTATTGCCCTCTCTAATGCCTAAAGTTGACTGTAACGTTCACTATTGAACGCCTGACTCTTGCTCTTTACAAAGCATTCATTTCATATTTCTGATCCTATCTGGAAGCCCCTAGTAGTAAAACAAGCGAGCAAAATCTCTTACTGGTATTAGTAAGAAACCCTCTATCACTGGCATTTTGTAATTGGGCTGCAGGTTTCTTTTTGGTTTCTAGTGAGGATGGTGGTCTAGTTTCTAGGCACAGATTCATATCATACTGTGCCTGATATCCAAAGAAAATGTGAGGCTGGCAATATTCATGGTTTTATTTATTATCAACAAATCCCATGAAAAGACAAAAATTAACAATGTATTTACCCAATTAACAAGTTGCATGTGTAGCCAAAGCTCCATTGTTGTCCAAAACCTATTAAAAACACATACATTAGCCACACATTAGCACTTGGTGACATGTTACCATGGGAACTGGAGTTTAGAGTCAATCCCACATTATGGCTGTCACTTTTTATTCCAGGGTTCATACAGCTTTTTAAGAGTAGAATTCAAGCATTTCTCAAGCACTTTCAAGGTACCTAAACCAAAAATGTTCAGACTCTCGAAGCCTTTATCATGACATCTAAATTGTTACTATAAATGCCAGGAGACAACAAACAAATATGATGATGGGATCGTTTCATTTCAAATATGAATGTATTTTTGTATATTTTTGGTTTATATGAGTGATTGTGTAGATCATGAAACACCAGATTGTGTTGAAAATCAAGCATTTTGCTTTCAGTATATTCGAATTCAAGCATATTCCTAACCTTGAAAACATGATGGTTAAAATGTTCCAAACTTTCAAGACTTTTTTTGAATCCTGTTATTGAAATTTAACTTATTAGACCTCTCGAACCTGCATGCTCTGTTGCCCTGTCAGCAAAATACACACTTGTTGTTCTCTTTGTTAATGCTAAATGGAGGAAACTAGGGAGCCGTGTTGAAAGAGTATTCACGACACCAAACCGAGAGACCACCAGTAATGTGTGGAAGCATTTTGGATCCAACACCATAGATGGAAAAATTGTGGATATAAAGGTGAGGCTGCTTGCTGCCTTTTAAGAACACTATTGTCTTACAGTGACGTTAGCACACAACAAATCAGAAGTCAATCAGTGAGGTAGTGGTGGCACCGCGAATGAGCGGGAAAACATAAATTCTACAGCAAATTTTAGAAGTAGCCTCAGTGGGTTGTGTTTGTCCTAGTGCCATAAATACCCACTAGCATACAAAATGTGTATTAATCTGCATCTGACAATGGTCCCCAACAAATTTTAGCTAATGTTTAGCCTATAAAAAAAATGTAAGTATATATTTGTGACGCGTTTTTAAAGATTGACGTCTTCAGGAGGAAATAGGCTTGGGCTGAGTGTCGCAGACAAGTTAGGGAATTCAGAAATTATTGAGAGACAGACTGACATATTGTTAGTTTTGGTCTTCTCATTTGATTTGTTGACCAAACGAAAAACAGCATCACTCACTGCATGTAGTTTGACAAGGAGAATACCGAAGGGACCTTGAACGTCGGGGCTTGACGTCACTCCTCCTGCCTCTTCATCTGCGGCAGGCACCAAGGTGAGAGGTCATTGTCTGGGGTGACAATTGTGTGTGTTACCTTCGCGTGTGCAGCTGCGCGTCACGTCCACCCCCCTCTGTAACACCTTTTGTTCCCTGGCTGTCACCTCTTGTAAGTCAAACACTTCCTCCATCACTACACACTTTCTTGTTGTCCTTATTTGCCCGCTCTCTCGTTCTCTCTTTCATCCAGGCTCCAGCCCCAATTTGACATCAGTCTTTATCATTTTGTAATGATGTAGTATGTCATCATCAGAACTATTTCCGCTTTAGGAAAGAAAGGTACAGATAAATATACTTAACTCAGAAAATAATTATATTAAAAACAGGACTGATAAACACATCTTTACCCTTATTTCATATTTTAATTCCCTCACTTTGTACCTATAAACAGATGTTCCATGGTTGTTTAATGGTTCAGTGTGGTTTATGTGTTGTCCGACCATGTCTTAAGGCAGAAGTTTTTATACCCATTCCGAATGGCCACAATCAAAGGAACCATGAAAGCCTGTCATCATAGCCTCCTCCTGACTGCATCAGACTGCTTCCTTGATCTCTCTGAGACTTTTGTGTGCCTTTTCAGTCTTGAGAGAAGAATCCGTACGAATGGGGCCTTTTGTACGACTTTCATGATGTTGCTCTTGGTTGTACACCCAGAGAGGGACAAAGGAGAGCTCAAGAGAGAACATTGTCTTACCATTACACATCTTCACACCTTGTCAATCACTGTGCAAACTGAGCGTAGTTGTCAGATTATCTATTTCAAAAACTTGTGAATATTGTTGGACAGAGCCCCCTGATGATCCAGCGAGCACTTTGTTTGAGGCCCTTTGACTGAAAGACAGTTGATTGTGTGTCTCAGTACTGGTATCAAATGTTTTCTGTCAATTTACAGTGGTTCAAAAGCTATATTTTGTTAATGCAACGGTAGAAAAAGGTCATATTTCAGCAATTTAAAAGGCTGGTTGTCGGAATATCCACAAGAAGATTGAGAAGGCTTCTTGTGGAACCAAATATCCAACCAACTGAACACCTATGGTAGATTTTGGACCGACGTGTTAAGACAGAGCTCTCCACCACCACAATCAAAACACCAAATGGAAGAATAGTGTTTATCCCTCTGATAGAACTCCAGAAACGTGAGTATTGAAGAAGTATTGAAGCTGTTCTGGAGGCTTGTTATGGCCCAACACCTTACTAAGACACTTTATGTTGGTTTTTCCTCACCCATCTGTATGTCTACCATTACTGAACAGAAGAAGATGCTTTCTTCAACCTTCACCATGTTGCTCCAAATTCTGGCCTTCGAAACCTGTAGGAGAAAAGACAAAGCAGGCCAACCGACCAATCACAGGACCCTCTATGGAGCTGCAGCACATACAGTGGGTAGCGCCACAACTTGTGTGAAAAGCAGAATTCAGTCATAGAGTTCACTCAGGCTATTCGCTGGCAGCGTCTATACAGCACGTTTGCCCTCAGTCACACAAATGCATGAACCCCCCTGAACCCCCTGCCATATAAACAGGCAGGCATGTTAGGAATGCCCACGTGCATTTACAGACATGTTTTGTGCCACCGGTGGCATTTGTTTGGTTAATCAGTCTGAGCAGGCATCAGGGTCTTTTGTTATTGGCTGGGGCGCAGGGCGGGGCCTGCTGGCTGAAAGAACCTATGAGCATCAGCAACATCCTGCTCCTTTCAGCGGGGAATACAGGATGCATTCCTGTAACATGGCAGCATTGTCATCTCACATAATACCAGAGAGAACAGCGAGGAGAAGGAGGACAGAGCCCTCATCTGTCACTGTCACGGCTTCTCTCCTCCACAGACCTTGATGTTCCATCTGAAAAGGAAATAACACCTGAGGAAATTTTTCCTTTTATGGTCAAAATGGAAATTCACTTTTCCAAGGACAGGAGAAAAGATAATGGGGATAATATAACAACGAACAATATACAACACATTCCAAGTTAACAACATTCACCGTTAAAATACTGGTGGGTTGATGAACAAATGCCAACTCAGAACATACACCATTAATAGTTTCTGGCATTAATCACTATCACAACCCAACCTCATTTGCACTTAAATCATGTTTGGTGTTTTTTACAGTTCATTTACATCTATTTTCCAGGTTTTTAGAATGACTTCCTGCCTTCCAGACTGCTCACTTCACTGTGGTATTAAAAGCAATTTAAAGAGACCTCAAGTTTGCTCTAGACAGGTAATTTATCTCTGTAAAGAATTAGGTTGTCCTTGCTCAGTAATGAAGTTATGCAATTAAGGAAAACTGTTTGTTGGTGCATTCAAGTAAACTCCGAAATTTAAGTTTTCAGTATTGGCTGTCAAAAAGCGTTGCATTCGTAGAACATATTGTTGGGAAACAGCCAAACAATATGCAAATATGGACTTTGTAAAAAGAATAATGTGGATTTGACTGTTATTTGGTTGCTGTTGGGCAACCGACTCTTAAATCTTGGATGTTTAAGTTTCCTTATGAACACCACAACAAGGAAGCGTTTTAAAAACAGTTCGCCAAAGTCACGCTTGAATTAGCCGATTGGCATCAGCCTTTTTTCATTCATGCATCACAGTCACTGGCTCACTCACAGCTGTGTGGCTACCAGCTGACTAATGGCTGTAACGCCCAATCATATTCATGCAGGTGTACGGAACGGCCATTTTAACTTGACACTTCTTCCTATTATTCTGCTAATACACTCAGGCTAACGCTGTTAGCTGCCGCAGCTCCCTCCACCATCCCAACCTCCTCCTTTTTGCTCTATTTTTGGTATTGGAGATTTAACTAAGATTTAATATTCATGTGTGTTTATTAAGGAGGTTAGCTCTCAGCAGAATCCTCGTTGCTGCTCAGTTTCTTTGAGAGCTCCCTCTAACTGTATAACCATTCGCTAAATATCGTGAACTCCTTGATGTGTCTCTGGCTGAACTGCATTTCTATGTGATGTTTCTGACAAAACATAAAGTGATCCGGAATAAAACCTCCACCATGTTTACAGCTTGCCTATCTCATGCAAGTTTCAAGTACTAAATTAAATAGAAATCAATGGCTGCCTGGAAAACAGAATGTAAAAAGTAATGCTTTGGAAATGTGTTGTTATGTGGCTTAAACATGCAAAAGCTGTGAAAATTGTTAGTATTCTAGGTGAATTAACCTTTTACAGACACGTTTGCACAAATCACACGGCAGATCTTGTCTTATAAATCCTCCTATAACTAACCTGCCTCTCTTCATTTGCATCTCCTCGTTTGGGATTAACATAAATTTAACAGAAATCAAGGGATAATGACAGGTCAAAGACAACTGAACTTGCAGTTTAGTCTTAAACATGTTTTGTCACTCAGCTGAGTGGCTTCCTCTGCTGTCTATAGGGGATTTTACAGTCTATGAGCCATCAACACTTTGATGTCACATGAGAGTCATTGTGGTCAGATGTGAATCGTTAAGGTCAGATGGCACTCATGTGAGAATCATCAGAGTTGTAAAACGTCTTCAAGACCAAACAGAAAGTCTAGTTGCCCTTGACTTTGGTGACTTCTCTCTGTAGCAGATAACAGTAGAAGGGATAATGACTTTTACCTGGATTTACCTCAACAGGGCCCCTCAGGAACAGAGCAACTCTCTAAACAGTGGTAGAAGAAGTATTCAGAGCCTAATAGTACTAATACTGTAAAAATACTCTATTACAAGTAAAAGTCCTGCATTTTAAATTTTACTTAAGTAAAAGTATGTAAGTATAATCAGGAAAATGTACTTAAAATATTAAAAGTACTCAATGCATGGCCCCTGTGATAGATATATTATTAAATATTATTATTACTCAGGCATCAATGTGTATGCAGAACTTTACAGCTGTCGTTCGTTGAGGTGGAGCTAATTTTAACCACTTTGTTTAGGACTACAGCTAATTATTATTTTCATTATGGATTAATGTGCTGATTATTTTCTTAATTAATTGATTCATTGAAAATAGTGAGAAATGCTGTCACAGTTACCTCAAATTTGTACATTTACATCCCACCACTGTCTCTAAACAATGACTTTCAGTTGAAATGCAACATATGCATGGAAGAGACCTAAAGTGACCCTGCAGTTTCTCCCAAGCAGGATGCATTTAATTTAATCCAGAGGGGCCAAATGTAACCCCCATAATCAGCATTTAGGGGTCTGACTCTTACCATCTAACTCTGAGCTGTAGTTAATTATAGGTTTTTATAAAGGAGCGATTGTTCAGATTGCAGTTTGCATCAGAGCTGATCGTAAAACATTTGGAGGGGGGCAGAGACAAGAATGGGGGGAGGGTATGACAGCATGAACCTTGTATTTCCCTCCTGAGCAATAGTGCCAACACAACAAGGCTATTGTGTTGCTCTTCGTGTGATGTGGCCAGGTGGGGAAGTTCGGAGAGAAAAACAGAGACAGGGAGGGAAAATCCTCTTAAAACCATAGCCAACAGTGGTACACTTTTGACAACACGCACGTTGTTTTGCCTGCAGACAGGTGTGAGCGAGGGTGTGTTACACTGAAAAGACAGTAGATAGGCGGACCGAGAGGAGACAGAAGTAGCATTCAAGACTCTCTCCTTCCCAGATTCTTGCTCCCTCTGCCTGTGTCTCCTAGGTTGCGGTGGTGCTGAGTCGAGAGTCACGTCCCCCACCCCTCACTCACCCCACGTAGGCCCTCGTGCGCCCAGACAGAGTGGCCTGTGTCCGGTGGAGGAGCAAGGTGACGCCAGTGGGCCACACTGAGCCTGTTGTTAAAACCTGCACGTTAAGAGTTGAGGGGTAGGGGGTGAGAAGAGGGGTCGGGGGTTAAGACATGGTGGTGTTCGGGGGGGAATGTAAGAAAGCCAGGGAATAAAGAAGCAAAAAAAAAAAGGAAAAGGGAGGTAGGCAATATTGAAAACATGGTCTGAGGGGAGGACACGAGTGAGAGAGAGATAGGGAGAGCAGGATTAAGAGGCGTGTGTGTGTGTGTGTACGTGGCATAAGTTACATCTGTTCCCAGTTACCCCCCCTCACCTCCAACCCCCTTTTCCTCCCCAGCTTGTAAATGGTTGCATTCTGCCAGCCATGTGGGGCTGTTAGGGGCAGGGGTTTCGCTGCTTGGCGGGAGATGAGGCGAGATGCACTCGATTAACAGTCAAATCTTGTTCTCTCGCAACCTCTAGTTGTGTAACCACCTTCTTGACGGGGTGAAATCATTACAAATCCTACTTGTTGCATTCAAAGTGGAGACAGTGGAGATCAGATTTGAACATTTGCTAAGGAGGTTTTAATGAGTTATGGGTTTCAGTACAGTCAGCTGAGGAAGACTTCAATGTATTATGGATGCACTTTGTACCCTTGTTGAGAAGAGCGCTAAAAGTGGAAATAGTTTGATGGTAGCATGAAAAGGAGTGGTTACAGTTGTATTAGCATTATGATTGTTGCTATCATGATCAGTTTTAATGCTTCCGTGATTGGTTAAATGATGATTATTACAACTTGGGTCTTATTATTGTGGTTTTGGCCATTATTTTTATCTGCAATAACATTGTACTCACCAAGATAGGCTAATTGCTGAGATCTGGGAGCTAAAAACAACCTAGCAAGAAACACGAGTGGTCAGATGATTATATAGCTTTTAAACAAATCCCTTGGTTAACTAAATTTATTTGGAAAAGAAAATAAGTCAAAGTCTGTACGACCTACAAAGCCAGGGTCACTGCGTAAAGCGTAAGTAAGGTAACTTCAGTAGGCTAACAACTAGCTTGTCTAGCTTGTGTTGTGAGAAGGTAATTAGTGAAGAAGCATGTAACACAACTGTCCTTGAGAAATTAATAAAATTCTCTATAGCAAAGGGAAAGTTTCTTTATTTTGTCACCTTTTATTTAATTATGACAAAGCAGTACCTTGTATCTGCAAAAAAAAAAAATCAAATCTCAAAACCATGACAGAAGATAATGCAGACGGCACAGCTCAATGCAACTGTGCTGTGTTAGTGAAAACTCAACAATCATTTTTAATAATCAATTCCTTCTGAAATATATCTATTGTAACTTTTTAAAAAAATATATAAACTCAAAACAACAACATCAAACCCACAATAATAGTAACAGATAATAATAAATACAGATTTGCTTGCTAGCCTTTAGAGCTAGCTCAGTCTTGTGAGCTAGCCAAGCTAGTGGGAGTCTCCTATGATGGTTCACAAACCAACGTCCTAGTTCAACTTTAACCTTCCTTTGCTGTATTGTGTGCACCCACACTGTTTTCCCGTGCAATGAGAACATTTTGGCTGTGCTCACATTTTGTTTTACCTCCATAAAAGTGGTTCAGATAATCTAGCAAAACTGTTAGCTTGCTTCCAACCTGTCTAGAGCATCTAACTGCTCATGTTTCTGACTTTGTCAGACTTTGTTTTAGCAATGTCTGTGTTCCCAGATCTCAGCAACTACCTTGACTACATTATCATATCCATGGTACTAATATGAGGCCCAAGTTGTAATAAACTGCAATTATGCAATAACCTCACTGTTAAAGACTCATTACAATGGTGGTCATTGTTCAGCCATGGTGAGTACTATCAAAAGATGGCAAACATGCATTCATATGGAACAAAATCTCAGTGTGCCTCGCTGTGTAAGTTTAAAGTTTGGAGTTTGAAACAGGCCTTTGTTACGTAATTCCTGCTCTGGTAGTAGTCCATCTGGGAGTACTCTATTGGCACATACAAACATGTGAGAGTGTGTCAGTGTGTGGGCGAGAGCAAGATGGAAAGAGTCAAGTGAGTGAGTGTGTACGTGTGTGTGTGTGTGTGTGAGTGAGCATTGTGGGTGTGTGTGTGTGTGTGTGTGTGTGTGTGTGTATTGTCCTCATCCTCTTTTAATGCAATCGATTAAATCAAAAATTACTTCAGAATTTAATTTAGTCATTTCTATTTTTTCCACCTGATGATGCGAATAGAACGACAGTGCACCACGGCCATCCTTGTTGCCAATAAGCAAGCGTTCCTGTATATGCCAGAGTATTTGTGTGCATGTGTGTGTGCGTCTGTGTGCGGGGGCAGCAGCAGGCTGGTGAGTGGGTTGCTCACTGCCTTCCATTCTCTTTGCAATCAGAGACACTTCCACGCCGGTTGCTACCAGAGCCATTCACAGCCATCACTAAAGAGTCCCAGAAACAGGATGTAGGCCAACCCGGAGCTGCTATTGCTTGGCCATGGGAAACCGACTCGGTTCCAGCATTACGCAAGCCTGCCAGATCAAGCTGTGTAGTCATTTGGTCACACACTTAATTTACATTTTCAGCGATGGAATGAAACACCGGAAGCCCTTCTTCTCTTTTCTTTTCAACTTTAGTAATGACAGCAGGTTGGAGAAAGGGGAAATACCTGGAAAATCCTGCAGATCAAAGGAGAGGGTGTGTTATGTCACTTATTATGTTATGTCATTTAACCACTTACTGGTCAGCTTTCAGGCCAGAATAACCTGCCACAATGCCCTCCTACCATCCAGAACAGGAGAAAAAGAAAGAGGCAGACACCAGAGAGCATTGGTTGGAAGGAGGAATATAATTGGAAGGAGTGATGATAAACCTGTGGCTGTGGTTGCATATAGCAACTGAACGACCACCCCACATGCAGAAATTAGCATGCATTCATGTGTACCAGGCACCTACACGGCAAGGCATGCTAGATTGACCTGCAGTAAGAACAAACCAGCAACATGAAAAAATGATTGTGGATCAGTCTCCTACAGTATGTGTGCTATTCTATTTGACACAAACAAGACTGATCTGACTCAAGATCACCACCTGAGGGTATGTTCCACCAGAGGAGAACATAATGGGGAGGCATGGTGTTGTTTACGTAACTACGGTTAGGAGCAACGTCTTTCACCGGTCATAAACTAAAAGATTAAGGTCCTGAGGCGAAGAGGCTCATGCAGGCACCGACTCAGAACAAAGACAGGCCGACTAGAGGAAAACGCTCTGCTGGATGATTTCTGTCTACAGCTGTGTCCAGCCTTTAAATTGCCCGTGTGTCCAGATGTTTCTGGCTATTAACTCAGTGTGGGCCGCAGCGGGACGACTGACTGATCGCCTCTTACACCAAGGTCGCCATCTAGTGGCCAGAGGGGTAAAGACAGGAGGAGAGATGTCAGTCAAATAACCTCTGCCAGTGCTACCCAAAGTGTAGCATTGATAGTGTCAGTAGTGGACAATAATATGGTACATTTACTCAAGTACTGTACTTAAGTACAAATTGGAAGCACTTCCATTTCCTGCAACTTCATCATTCTCCACTACATTTTAGAGGGAAATGTTATACTTTTTACTTCACTACATTTATTTGACAGGTATAGTTACTAGTTACTTGACTAATAACACATTAATGCATCAATAATAACAATACATATAACACTGACTACTTCTGTACTTTTACTTAAGTAAGATTTAAGTGCAGGACTTTTACTTCTAATGGAGCCTTTTTACATTGCAGTATTGCTACGTTAACTTAGGATCAGAATACTTCTTCCACAACTGGATAGTGTAGGTTTAAATACTGGGTGGCGGACAAAATGATGGAAACACCTCACAGAATGGGAAGAAACTTAGTCACTAGTATGAACTCTGTAACAAAAGTTTAGAGTGAATGCCATTTAGCAACATTTGTGGGCTATTAAAGGGGCACTCCATAAATTTTACACATGAAGTTCAGTCTGCTCGTCATTAGGAGTACTACTCAGCCTGTGAAAACCTTGCTTAATATCTTCTGTGGCTCTTGAGGGAGTCTGAGAAAATAGATGATCAGGGTCATCTTGGATCGGGCTTGATACTTTACATATTTAACAGAAAGCCTGTGTTACAAATTGGAGGTGTGGAGTTTTAAAGACATTGGTATTAAAGAGGCAATAAAGGTCTAATGAAAGATGCTATCAAGTTGCATTGTGGGAAATGTAGAGAGATCCAGAGTTTCTGGAGCTTTACCCATACTAGGGACTAAAAGGGATTTTAACCATTGTTTTTTAGAATCTCTCTTGTGAGTCCCCCCTAACTTTATGGAAGCACAATACTAAATCGCTGGAGGGCACCTTTAATCTATCAATCAATTACTCTAACAGTCAACACACACATTAATATGAGACTTTTCAAGCTCCAAATGGGCCGAATCATTTGTGCCAAGCCTGCAACTGCAATACAAAAAATGAATTATACGAACTGTTGAGGGGACCACAAATAATGCCAAATACAGACAAAGGGCCTCGATAAAGTTAGTTTGTTACATAACGTAAATAGATTTAAAAAAAAAGGGAACATACAATGCAAAGGTCAAGGACCAGTCGACCATCAACTTAATTAATTAAAGTCAATACTTTACAGCTGTATAACAATAAATACAATCAATGGAATGACCAGCTTGTTGATTTGATTGATCACCCATGTAAATCATTTAGTCCATCAACATCCATGCCATCTACCACTTCTCAAAGCTGTGCCCTTATTATGTCATTCCCAAGTCTAATGGCATATATATATATATATATCTATGATATATTATTTTGGGCCTCATAATCATACCATTTACTCCATTGTCTCTGATAGTTGGATTCTTGATTTCTGATTCTGTAAGTTAGTCTCACCATCTCCAAACTTTTGTTTATTGTTAACTTTTTGGAAGAGACGGTTGAGGTGGGTTTTAACCAGTTCAATGTTGTATCATAGCTGCAATTCTGAGGATCCTACATAGATATTGGTGTATTTCGAGAGTTAGCATTATACCTAAAATAATAAAATACAGAGGTTGCGTAATTGAACACATTTTTGAGTATGTATTATTTTGTGAGTGTGAAAAGTTATACCGGGGACGTAGAACGTGAGAGGCTTTAGCCGAGCGGGCTTCAGTGGGGAATGAGTGGCATGTCACCGGCCCAGCAGCTCTACATGGCAGATATATGTCCAAAAGTGCTGAGCTGACAGAGAGGTGACAGGCAAGGCTTAGCTGACCCAGCAGTGCTGCTCTCTGTCTGATTGCAGACTCATCAGCATAGCCTTCAATACAAAATGCACTCTCTTTCCCGGAACTCTGACTGTCCGATCCACACTTTGCAATAAAAAAAAAGAAGCAGATTTGATTGGCGTAAATTTCCACCAAACCTTCAAACTAAAGTATGTGTCATTTCGAAATCTGCCGTCACGAGATTTTTTGGTTTTACTCTGAGGTCGTTGAACTGAAAGTGAATCACCCCTTGCTCTGACCGAAAGTAGCCCTGTCAGTTGCATAACTGCCATCAGTGGGGTGGTCAGCATGGCTAAGCTGCTGAGCCCTCCTGTGATCGCGGCTCTCTCTTTTCTAGGGTTCCCGGCCAGAAAAAACAAAGCCATATGAACTGATAACAGCCAGGAAATGAGTTCCATAGAGAATGACACAGAGGCCCGGGCCTGTTTCATATCCAGTCAATTATAATAAGGGGAAAATGGAATTGATGCCTGTTGTTGTTGTTGTGATAGGCTGCTCTTTGCTTTCATGTGGCCGTGTGGCTTTGAAGCTTCATAAGAGACTCATGTCCTCTCTTATTACGTTGCAATGAAACACATTCACTAAACTACCCAATAAAACGCGGATCAGACCGAATCACGTTTAGGAAGCTGAACCAAGATGTGAGAATGTTTTGATGACCCAGCAGTAGTAGGCTGTATTTTGACTGTGCAGCTGAAAGAAATTGAGATTGAAGAAATACCACGACTGCCATTTAAGACTAGACTATGTTGCAAATTGAGCACATTTGAAACAACAACAAAAAGAAATACCACAAATTAGACTTGTAGAGTGAAGCTATATATACATATGTAGTCATTTGCAACCCACTCGTCAGCCAGGAGCCAGTCTTCCACTTCAGCCCCCAGAACAGCATGCAAGTCTGTCACAGTCTCAACGAGGAGACGGGGTTGCAGTCTCGCATACATCCGGCCTCTTTTAACACTTTAACACTTGAGCACAAGCCTCTTTTAAAAAGAACAGTTTGTCTCAATAATGCAGAATTATAGACCCATATTAAACCTCCCATTCCTAGGTAAGATCATGGAAAAGGAAAAACACCTTGGCACTAAACAATTGTTGTGATGTTTTCCAATCTGGATTTTGACCACGCCACAGCACTGAGACTGCTCTCATGAAAGTCTTAAACGACATTTATTTAAATACAGACAATAGTGAAGTCCCTGTTTAAACCTAGCATTAACATGCGTCTCCCAAGACGCATTAAGATCCGATCGCTCAGACCACATTCAGAGGTGGTAAGATACCTTCCAGTCTCGCTAAACACTACTCCCCCTGCCGCCCGGTCTGTGTTGTCTGTGCTTGTGTGTGACCTCCTCTATCCCCTACACACCACCACCTTGTTCCCTCTCCTCCACGTCTGTTTACACCCTCCAGTGTCAACACAACCTCAGCGCCATGGCAACACACACCGCTACAAGGAGAAGCAAACAGGGGCCTCTGCTTCCACCAGGGTTTTACAACTGCTTTTAGAGAAAAGGTTTGGGAAATATTTTGAAGTTGTGTCCAACAGTGAGAGAGAAATATGCCTTTGATGTGGGGAGCCAGCTAGCGTCTTATGTTACCGCAGGTGTTAAAATAGGTTAACAATACAAAATGCTGCCTATTCATACCACAAAATCCAGTTTTACAACCTCAGAGTGAAGTAGGTCATAGGTCACCTACACAATGACTGATGCACCCTTTTTTTTTAGGTTTAAACTCCTAATTTAGACCTTAAAAATAGAAATAGGACCATGAAAAGTTGTTGACATGGTATGAACATGGTATGGGTCCTGACACCAGGGTTTATCTAACCAGATGTTGAACATCTGCCTGGACCTGTCAGGGGTATTCTCTGAGTTTACTTAGGTAAGCTTTTTGTGAGGCTCTGGAGATATTCAAAGAGATATTTGGGTCTTGGCATCCACATTTCAAATTCTGTTGCATGCAATCACAGATTCTGTTGAGCATCGACATCTGGTTGGTTAGTTACGATGTGGCAGGGTGGGGATGGTCCTGCAACGGAAAGACCACAGACTTGATCCACACAGCAAACGTGTCCTTACAGCTGGAATTATACTCCAAATTAATTTGAATTTGGCATGTTCACACAGGAAATATGATGAATTTACCAAAAAGAGCCGAAGCTGGCCAGCCACAAATGCAGCTGCTGTAACTGTTCATGAGTGGCATGTGACCCGTTGCACGCTGTGTGTTTTTTTAATTTTCTTGAGCTGGTGATAATTTTTGTTCTGCGGTACGCTTGCTTCAAGCTTTTTCCAAAGGCACCTAATCTGGTTGACGAAGAAGTTGGCTTTCTCCAGGAGAAATTTCGGTAGGAAAATCAGGTTTCTTTAATCTCCTACCCCAATTACGGGAACCATGTTTCTCGTTTATATGACGTTCAAGTAACCGGGTTACTCGAGAAAGCGATTGTAACCTGGTTATTTAAGTACATGTAAATTAACTGAGTGAGTAGGCCTAAGAGAGAGAATAGACCCTCTACCTACTACTCTACTGGATTAGAGCTTCAATTAAGAGCCTCTAACGTAAGTGTTTCATTTAAATGAGTTTGATAAACAAGACTAACAATGCACAGCAGGTAAAAGATTTATTCAAGTGCTATTTCTCCTTTGACTTCCCCAACTTAACGTCTAAAATACCAAAGATTTCAGAAAGGAAGACTGCTGCTGCATCTCTTTAGAGGGAGATCAAAGTCGCCCTTTCTGTCTCCTCTCATTCCTCATGGGTGTACGAGACCAAAGGCCAGACGATGCAGTCACACTGTAGAGCTGCACACACACACACACACAAGCCAGATCTCATCACACTGTCATGCAGGCACACACACACACACACACAGATGCCTTCACGTGCAGACAGACACACGCACACACAGACATGGGCGCTGGCTTTAAGATCAAACAAAGGTGGGTAACATCAATCCGTCCTACCTGTCTGCGAAATCTCTGTGCAGCAGAGAGCGTGCCAGCTAGCACCACGCCACTCCCTGTCTCCTACCCCCCACCCCCCCCACCCCCTTCCTCCTGCTCCCCTGAGAAATACAACTCTAAAAAATTTAAACATGGACTGCATCTGAAGACTGAACTGAAACTAGTCTACCATCGTATTTTTAATGAAAGAAAACGGCAGAGAAATGCAAACGTCTATTAAGATATGTTCTTCTGTTGGACATTTCAACAGAGAAAACACTGGTGTCGCATTCACTCCCACATATACAGCAATTCTATGTGTATACAGTACTTATTTCCGACATCTACTCACAAGAAAAAAGGACACTGTTACAATGAAAACTAACATGCTGAATAATTAAAAATGTTTGGATTGGTTTCACACTCTTATTGAACTGAATAGTCTCAGGTAGAATATCATTTTTACACGAGAGGAAAACGCTGGTGTTATTGAATGTTTCGCTGATACATTATTTCTCTGCTGCTTCAGGCCCAGGCGCACCTTGACCACCGCGTTGTGAAAAAAAGTATCACGACCTCATGGCGTAAATAATTCAGATAATTTTTCCCTGTTTGCTCCTATAAGAAGTCAATTTAAAATCTTATGTTCATTGATCCAAAAACATGCTCAGTAAATGCAGACTCTGCAGCGCTGCTTGATTCAGTAAAGTGAAATATCCGTAATCTACTTTTATACATTTACTTGAAGAGGATCTATAGTCACTGCACACAGCAACATACCTGCTTTTGGAAATGACAGCTATAATTTGGGATTTTTCACAGCACTATTTAAATTGTGGCGAACCTACTTCCAGGGAGACAAACTAAAATACCCTTCAGCTGCATTAAATCTAATTTGTAATTCATCCAAATTCAACTTAAAGCTGCACTAATCAATACTTTTATAGTAACAATGGATCAAATGACTATGTGTAACATGAAAGGTATCGCTCGTAGTGACAAATCCACACAGAATCATCATCCGACTCAAAGTGTTTTAGGGCCTTTGAGCTCATTGTTTCGGTTTTATGGCCCGCAATTTCAGTCTTGGTTCACGCTTACTGTTCTCATCAACCAGCTACAGCAGGCAGCTGTTTTCAGCTCTGTATGCTACTTGCCCATCACCAAATGGCAGACAAAGTTAGCTAAGAAAGCTAAAGCTAGCTGGTGAACATACTGGAGCGTTTAGCAGCTTAGGAGACAGATATTTCCCTCAAAAGTTGGTGGAGACCAAAACAGGGCTAAAAGGAGAGTGAATATTGGATTCTTACATTTGTTGGGTGGCCAGAAACACAATTCAAACTGAATGCTAATGTTGCTACGTGTCTGTTGGATGGGTATTGTTTGCTAACACATTCGTCAAATTGCCGTTATACAGTGATAATATGTCAATGTTGTGTTTACAGGTTGTTGTTGTTGCTCCTAAGTGGACCAAAAAATAAATAAATGAATACTGCATTCATTTCACATGCATATTTTAACATTTCACTTTGTTGGCATTTTATAGATGATCTTAGATTCACTCACAATGCAGTTACAGTAAGTATCAGTACACTCACTGGACATATATTCTGGCCTTTTAAAGAAGTAAACCACCGTGTCGCTTATCTGAACGATATAACCAGGTGAAAACTAGAAAATGGCTCGTATAGAGATAAAGATTCATGATCCCACGCTGGTGTGGACTCAGACCTGGACTTCAATTCATCTGCAGTCTTTGGTCAGATATAAAAAGGGCACGTGTTCTAGTTTGTAAACTAGATCAGAAAAGAAACTGCCTCTCTTGTGAAATCCAGCATTTGGGTTCATCTGTGTTTTAGGGGTCACACAGACTTCAAGACAGTGTGTTATATCTCTTTTGCACACAACACAAATTTCCAATTTCCCCTCCTTAACCTCAGGCAAGCAGCTATAGCTACACATGCAGCCCCAGCTGCTCCTCTGTCCTCCATCTAATGCTTTTACTTCCTGCCAAAGTCTGTGTTTTATAAAGCATCTTAGAACTGGAGTGCTGGTGTCAGTTCATTCACCTCCTTCGCGGTGCCCTGAAAGGGACAGTTCCCAAACAGCACCTTGAGGATCTATATTTGAGTTCCACTTGGGACTGCTCTGCAGAGTTTCCAATTTGTCTGGCTTAATTGTTGGCGGTTGAACGTCCAGCTGGGTGAAAGAAAGGCAGACATAACCGCATCAGAGAGGGCAGCAAGTTTAAGGAGTGCCTGACATCAGAGGCGGTGCAGGCCACTGACAACTGAACAAAAGCACATGGTGCCACATCTGGCTTCTAGTTTAGCATGCAGTTTCCCTCAGCGTACCTCAGCACTATGATTATCTCTGTCCCACTGCCTTACAATGGAACAAAGAGGATTGTTGTCTAAGGATAGCTTTGGGAAACAGCAGCCCTGAGATTTAACCGCTGATGAATAAGGATGAGGAGGAGAATCACGGTGACAATTTGATGCCAGGGAGAAGAGGGCAGGGTGTCCTCGCCTGCTAAAATAAAAAGCATTTTAGAATGGAGGAGATTACAGTGCTATCAGCTCAATGTCAGTGCATTTTCTTACTCTGCATCCTCCTGGGTCTCCTCGGTAACCCTGTCAGTGTCCTCATAGTCACCCTGCTACAGCTGGACCATGTGCTCCACAACTGAGGTTTACTGGCAGAAGAAAACCACCACAAAGTCGAGAGAAAAGAGCAGGGTGCCCCTCCAACCACAGAGTATTCGTGCACGTTCTGCTCCAGTGTGTGTAAACACATGCATAGGCAATGCTGTGCATGTGCAGACACACAAACACCATCCACTTCTTGGTGCACATTTTACACTACCCAACCAGGGATTCACTACGCCGCACGAAAGGGGAGGCCAGCATGTGGAATAAACAATACGCTAATTGCAGCAGCAGGCAAGCCCAGTGGTTAGAAGAGCTGTCCCAGAAAGGGCACAAGTTCAATATACTGAAAATTGTAAGCAAATACTCACTGACCTCCCTGCTCATTGAGTATCTCTAAACTAACATTTGGGTTAGTCAAATGTAAAATCTTTCTGCGTTTTTAAAATGGCACTAGGCAAAGTAACATGTTTGTAGCTCCAGAAGAAAAAAAACACTACTTTTTTGCTTATTTGAACTTTAATACCTATCATGTGACATATAATCATTAAACTGTACACAGCCCATTCATAATTACCTATGAGTTGTTGACTCTATATACCAAACTGATAAGAGACGCAAAAGATTTAACAATGGTGAATTCATCTCTCTGTGCTAGAAGCTGCTCATTTCTGCTTAGTTTCTGGTAACATTACACTTGTTACCTCTGTTGTAGAGATTCGGGAAATGCTAACTCTGACGGAACAAGAATATCAGGGCTAATAGCGCGAACCTCCTGAGGCTATCCAAATTAATTTCAGTTTTACATAAACAATTTAAAACACTTGTCTCTGAGTCCCACCGAACGTAAACACATAAATTAGCCGCCTGAATTAGCTACTGTAGCTAATGGGTCATGCTAACTTGGCTCTTGCCACCTCCGCTGTAGAGATTCGGGAAGCAAAACTCCGGTAAAACACGTATATCACTGCCAATAAATCACTTAAACGCTTGTCTTGGAATCCGACCAAAGTAAACAAAGGGGGTTGCTAGCTTGATTAGCTATTGTAGCTAACTGCATAGGGATCTACTTCCAGGGCAACTTGCTGGAGTTTGCGTTTCCTGCAAAGCAGACATGGTGAGTGCAAAGTTAGACCAAGTCAGAATGGGCACAATTATGAGAATATAAAATCATGGTTGAAAAATTCAGGAACTTTCCTATAAGTTTTCATTCATCACTGAATTTAAAATGCCAAAAAAAAGTCTAAAACACCTGACTGAAGGTAAGCTGGGGATACAGAGTGAGTCTACATCTCTAGATGGAACAGAACACTGTTTCAGCCTCACTTTGCGGCTCAGGCTGATAAGATGGGTGGAGTAGTCCACCTTGAATCACCAAATCTCTGCTGCTGTACTGCTTGGGTGTGTGTAGCATGTAAGTGAGAAAAGCCGCTGAGTGAAGAAAAAGCCAGATGAAGCCATAGTGATTACTCATGGTACCCAGTCACTCAGCATCAGCTTGCAGCGACATGATCACAAACTTTCCTGGTTGAGTCGTTCTGTCACAGAGGTGGTGAAGATGGAGAGTCTGTCTCATTTCCAAGCTATCTCTCCTCTCTGTTTCTGCTCTAAGAAGTGTTGTAGCATCAATAGCGGGTAAATTGACTCATGTATTAGTCAGTATGCTGACTCATGCTATTGCCCTCCCTTGCTATCTCTGCTGTTTGGGTTCTCATCTTACCTAACCCCTCTCATAAAGACAAACACTTTCTCCCTTCAGCTACTGATGAAACATGAATTTTACAAGTGACCTATGGAGCTTTTTTTTGTTTATTTTGCTGCTTTGGTACTGTTGTTCTGTCACTTGCTGGCTAACCGGCTACCTTCATATTTACCATAGGACATGAGTGGTATCAATCTTCTCATTTAACTCTCCATAGGGAACGAATAAGTGCATTTCCCAAAATAGTGAACAATTCTTTCAAGTTATCCTGCTTTTGTTAAACCATTCTGGATACGTTTTAACTGAATGGTTTGATGCATATGTTGAAGAATTGATACTTTTGTACGTGTACTCGACAAAAATATATATATTATCTATTCCTGACTGGAAGTGGAGGTTGCGAGGAGGGTGAGCAAATGTGGTTTATTGGGCGTAGATTCTATCAAGATTATTACTCAATCCTGGGTTTTACATCTGTACCAGTAAATTGATAACACTTTTATTATGTGCTGTCAATGTACTTACACACAGTTCCAAGAACAAATAACAGGAACATTTTCCCATCCTCCCTGATAAAACCTTTCCATATACTGGAGTTAACATCCAGGAGTGAAAAGTGGAGGGGTGGCTGTGGCAGGTCTGTGGTATGATTGCATCGCTGCTGCCTCGCTACGAGCCCTGACAGGTCTCAACTGGCTGCTCCTCCACCTCGGCAAGCCTGTCGAGTCAAAACAGCTGACATCATCCCGCAGGAAGCCTTATTGCAAGGTGAGACTCGGGTTAGAAAAAATATGCTTTGATCCAAACAGGGCCAGAGGAAGGGGTTTCCAAAAGATATCCCAACACCTGAGTGGTGACGGTGCTGCCGACTTTCAAAAGACCAGAAGAACATGTCGGTGATAGAGTGGCTTTGTGAAGTGCAGGCCACACAGGTTAATGTAGTGTGTGGAATATAGAACATGTAGGTATGAAGATATAGAATACACAGTATGATTATCTATGGTAAAACACTCAAATCTGGTCATGCATCAAAGTGGCTATGAGATATGAGGATAAGAGATGAGTAAAAACAGTGAGATACACTTTCTAGATCAATTTAAGTAAAGCACTCATCTTTACACAGTAGTGAGCGTCCATATTTCATATGGCTAGACTGCCACCGTGTGGTCATCTATGATCACTGCAACAAAACACAACCTCAAATTGCACAAAAACAAAAAAAAAAAAGAATAATATGCATTTTGTTGACATAGGTTTATCTTAAATTCAACATAATTCACCTTTATTGAAACCATCACCTTTGATTTTAAAACCATACAACAAATAAAGACAACAAGTGGTAGTTTCAGCACACCAGAGAAAAGCAACAATGAGCATAAAATGTCTCTTTTTTTTTGTCCTTTAATCCATGATCCACTGCTGGAAAACACTGTTTTGGCAGTTTTTGTTGGTTCTAAGTGCAGCTGGTATATTAAGTGCATGTAGTCGACAATTTAAAAATGAGCGACTTCAGATGTGCAGAAATTCCATCCGTTCTTCCTGATTTGGTCCTGGTTTTTACGTCAAAGCTCCCTGTGTGGACTTGTGGTCGTCTCGGATTCTTCTGACTCCTCCTCTTTTTCTGATGAGAATGGACGCATGAATAAATAATAATAACAGGGTTCGTACAAAGTCTTGAAAGTCTGGAAAATGCTTAATTTTAACCGTTATGTTTTCAAGGTTAGGAATATGCTTAAAATTTGAATATACTCTTTGAAAAATGCTTGATTTTCAACATAATCTGGTGTTTCATCAACACAATCACTCATGTAAACCAAAAATCTTTTAATATTTCAAATGACTCATATTTGTTTGTTGTCTCCAGGCACTTGTAGTAACAATTTAGTCACAATTTAGTTAGTATGTGATGATAAAGGCTTCGAGAGAAATTTTTGATTTAGGTACCTTGAAAGTGCTTGAATTTTACTCTTAAAAAGCTGTACAAACCCTGTAATAATAATAATAATAATAATAATAATAATAATAATAATAATAATAATAATAAAATATTCACTTTTAATATTGATAATATTGTTGTGAAACTTAACAGTAATGGAGAACAGCTACATTTCAGTCATCGCCTATGTAATTTTAAAATCATACAATCTAGTTTCAGGTTGTTTCATAGCCTATAGTATCATTAAACTGTGTAGTGGACAATGTAAACTTTCTGTTCAATAAATATAATAAAAATATACATTCAACTACAGTATCTTTTCACTACTTTGAATAAAAAATAAAAAGGCTACTGCTAACAGTTTTATAGAACCTGTTGAACAGAAATCATCTGAAACCAGTCCTTAAACCAACACTAATCCTCACCTGGCTGTAGCGTTTGTACACACTCGCCATCTTGCTCCTCGTAGCCACTCGAGCAGATGCACACATAGCTGCCTTTAGTGTTGACACACTCCTGGTGCTCCTCAGTGCATACCGACTCCGGCTGGGAACACTCGTCGATATCTGGAAAACACAAGGTAACACTGATACACCAGGTTTTCTCTTCTGATGATGTCACCCCAGATAGAAGAGCTTTCATTGCCAATAAGTGGTGAAATGTATGTGTGACAAAATCAGTGTAATAAAAGCAAAATGGAGAGGCAGTGTAGTTTATTTTGGTTCATTCACACATACTGTCCTGGTGCCTTAAATACTCAGTAACACCTATAAATCCATCAATCCGCAGCTGAAAATAGTCCCACCAAAAAGCACTATATACTATTGTTTGAGTAATGTTTGCTATAAACTACAGCACTCTGCTGTTACTACTTAACCTTATTTTATTAAATACAACTATACATTTATGATCTGTTTTATAGACTTCCACCTTCAGCAGGAACAAATGGGCTTGGGGCTGAAAGCCACAGACAGGCTGTAAAGTACTGAGAGATGCTTTAACACCGTTTTTGATCTTTTCATGGCATTTGTTGACAATAAGAAAGATACTGAATAACGTCAGACTTATATCCCTTGTTCTCTTCAATATTTTAGCTACTCTTTTGGACTGTGCATTCTCCAAAACATACGTTTAATTTATATAGAATTCTGATTAAGGACTTTTGTGCATCAATGCAGATTTTCTCAAGAAAGAATCCCGATGCATGCAAGAATCTTTTGTCCTATATCTACAAAAGTTTTATAGCAATTTAAATTACATTTGTTTTTGAAATATCGACCCTTAGTTCACAAATTATTATAGAACTGAAATAGTGAATTATTTACATCATACCTGTGCAGGTGCCCTCTGTGTCTTGGTACCCGCTGGCACAAGCCTGGCACTTATCAGGGCCGGCTTCAGTGCAGCCGGAGCACACTTTGTCACAGGCTGTGAAGGACAAAAACACACAAAAACACTTTCTATTAGATGAATACCTCAGAAAATCCCCCTGTTTGACATCTGTACTTCTGTGAAATATCATGATGCATTTAGCATCTTTTGAGATTAATTTCGAGTTCATGGCCCCTATAGTCATGAGACTTGTTCAGCACACCAAGCATAAATCCTCCCCCAACCAAAGTACACATTGGAACATTGGAATTGGGCATTTTATACTGTATACGATTTAAGTATACCTACTGTTGTGTCCAAAGCTTACAGAGTGATAACTTGACACCTATGGCATATGTCCTCTTACCCTTGCAGGAGTAGGAGCCTTCCGTGTTAAGGCAGTATTCATCTTCTTTACATAGTGAGGAGTCTTTGGAGCACTCATTTACATCTGTAACACATGAGATGGACTGCAGTGAGGTTAACTGTGCACAGAGCATAATGTCCTTTACATTCTTCATTCCTTTTACCACATCAGAATGATACAATTCATGCTGTGCTGTTATTATTATTGAGATCAGTTTTAGTTATGTTTAGCTCTAAGAATACGGCGAATTGCATTGATTTAAAAAGACATCTTTTGGTGTTTAAAGCAAGTTTTACCTTTTTAAATTACTACATGGAGATTTTTTACTGGTCGTCTTACCAACACAAGCTTCCTGATCATCCTCCTCCCAGCCTTCTTTGCACTCATCACAGTCCTGATTCGTTGCTCCGGTGCAGGTTTTGCAGGAGGAGTGGCACTCTGTAGGAGAAAGAGGAGCCTGAATTCAGAATCACGACAGATTAAATTTCATAGATTTTGTCTATGAAGGTTAAGTGATGCGTCACAGAAAAAGCTGATGGTGCAACAGCAGCTGCTTGTTCCGTTTCATGCGTGTTGACGTGTACCTGTGCACAGAGAGAAGGTGTCGTTCCTCACTTCGTTGAAGTAGCCGTCGATGCAGTCCAGGCAGAACTCGCCCTTGTAACCGTGGTCACAGCTGCACTTTCCGTTGCCACCGCGGGTCCCGTCGCCGTCACACATTCCATTTCCATGACAAGGTCTGTCAGAGCCCCCCACACAGGCTTCAGAACATAAAATCAGAACGACAGCACAAACACAAAAACGTTTAACCACTTTTAACATCTCTGCTACTGCCACGGGTTCCTGGGGTTATTTGTTTAAAATACATTATTTTTTAAATGTAGTATATGTAGCCTGCCAGACACAGAACCAATGTACACGCTAAGGATTTTCCTCACCATTGCAGTCCGGTCCAAATGTTCCCTTTGGACAGCACACTTTGACGGTTTCAACGCAGAACCATTTATGCAGATCAGGATGTTTTGTTTTCCTGCATTGCAACAGGAAACAAAACAGGAAGAGATGAGGTTTACCACATTTTACTGAGTGAAACAATCTTTGAACACACAAATAACTCTGCAGCTGGCAGGGCATCAATCTGTCAGTTGACAGGTGAAATCCAACCAAACTTGCCACTCTGGCTGACCATACCGGCATTAAACGTTCACAATATCTGCATTAACCAACACCCACCTCTTGAACCACCAAGTTTCAAAATGCTCTTCGTGCTCCTCTAGCATGTGGTTGCACTCAAAGCTGCTGCTTTCACACAGCCCCTCCACAATCTCCATCAGACGAATCTCGCTGTAAAGGAAGCATGGAAGAGACACAAAACATGGAGATGAATGGATAGAAGTTTAAAAGGGGCAGAGGTAGAAATTAGTATATGCCACCAGATATACTGTGGGCTAAAAAAGGAAGTGTTGTGACATGGAAGTCAGTTCAAGATTGCACGTGTTTGTGTAAATGTAGGAAAACAAATTGTTACTTCATGTAGGCCTTGCCAGAGTGGGGAATTAACACCCTACACCTGCCAAATGCTGCAGTTTGAAAGTTTGCTACCAGATACCATTGGGCACAGTCAGCTATAGATTCAAATGCATATTGCTTATCTAAAACTTTGATACGCTTCTTGTGCAAAGTACAACAGCCTTCAGCTCTGGTGCAAAGCAAACACAGCTCCGATGGCCGGTTCCTGTGGCAGGGTGACCTGTAGTTTGGACAGGACAGGATGCACTGTCTCACCTTGTCTCATACTTAGACAGTTTTCTCTCCTCCCAGGCTGTGTTGCCTCCGCCAAAGTTCTGCTTTGCTGTTCTGTCAAAGCCCTAAAATACAAAAATAGTGTCATTGTTTGCACAGAAAGAAAGGGCAAGGGTCTGGAAGGAGTTAGACATTTCAGGCATTTGGCACTATTTAAGGTAGCAGTAAACATACACAATATCAGAGGAAGATATCAATAAAATGAAAAAAACAACACAAAGGAGAGGTTTAGAAATGTTCTCTTACCTTGTTGAAGTTATCAGTAATTTGCCGACAGGTAGAACAGGCGCTCTTTAAATCCCTCTTGGCGTCGGTGACTTGAAAAAGTAAAACAAGAGTTACACAAGACAATAGCCGCAGTAGCCGCAGCTCCGGACCGGTGGACAGCATCTCAGCCGATCAATTCAGACAATTTCATATCAGGGCACACGCTCCTGCCACTAGCAAGCAAGCTTTCAACTAATATTACAGTGCTGCGCGGTTCGGACACCCCTAAATGAGCTGTTCTTAACATTAAATCTAAGTTGGCGTTATCTATGCAAAGCGCAAGAAAGTAATATTTACATGCCGGGTGTAGAAAAAAACGATGCGGTTTTAGATTTCCGCGTCAGCCTCTCAGTCGAATTGTGGCTTGCGCTGATTTGCTACGATTGCCTGTCAATCAAATGTACAACCAATCACAAGCCGCCACGCGCGGGACAACAAGCTCCGTCCCCACGTGGAAAATTCAAGAAATCTAGTGGTAGTATTTTAAATAATTTTGTTTTTCATTTTGAATGAAGTATTTGATAAAAGACTCTAAACAATATCTTAATCCCATTACTAGAAAAAGAATGTTAATATTTTTAGCGACATGAATTTTGTGGAGTTCGCTTCCTGTCTTGACCGGAAGTGATAAAAAATCTTTCAGCTGTCATGGCTGAAAAAAGGAATGTTTTGGGGCTGCCACTGCTGTTTTTATTATTAGCTGTGGCTCTCTTGCATTTATTAATTTGTCCGTTCACTAAAGTTGAGGAGAGCTTTAATTTACAAGCGGCGCACGACATTCTGTATCACAGACTTAACTTTGACAAGGTAAGCTGGTGTTACAGATGCAGGTACTAACTAGATGTGCTAACAAGCTATGCTAACTATCCTCAGCACCAGTGAATGAAATAATTGTCATTTTTAAATCAAACATTTGTGAATACGTTACACAAACCATACAGGCAACACTTACATTAACACAATATGTATTTTAGAGGTTCACAGTTGTATAGCTTTATCATTTGTAGATGGGGGAAATGTGTTTGAATGTAAAATTCCAAAACAGTCCCAAAGAGGGTACATTGAATGGATTTTTGGTATATTCATACTTAATGCAATACAAAGCCATACCTAAGATTAAAAAATAAATATGAGGAAGCTTGTACTGTAGCAATGTACTGTAGAAATGAATACTGACTTATTCCTGCGGAGTTAAAAAATGTAATCTTAATATATGTGTGTGTGTGTGTATATATATGTATATATATAATATTACCTAAAGAAGGTACATTTCATATTTGGAACAAAAAATGGTGTCAAATTTATTTGTATAGCCCCAAATCATACACTTACTTACCATTAATATTAAGTCACATAATCTTATACATGTATTTGTTCTCTAAAACGTAGGTATTTATCCTAATTATCTACACAATACCAAAAGAATTGAGAATACAGTTGACAAAACAATCTTAGCTCAAGATCCATTTAGTAGCTGTTCTGGAGCTTTTGATCATGATGATCTTCATCGGAAGATGGAGTTTGCCTTAGAAATTCTACATCTACAGTTCCATGACAAATGGGAAAACTCAGTCTGCTGATGAAGAACATGATTAAGAGCTCTAGATCAGCCACTAAATAGACCTTGAGATGAGAAGTATTTGTCAACTGCTGTTTCCAAGGTCAACAATGAAGTTTGACACAAGTTTAAAAAAAAACATTTTCTTTATTATGGGTTTGGCTGTATTAATGTTGTTGAGACCAGAGCCTTTCCTGTCTTTCAGTATGACCATCATGAGTTTCCTGGTGTGGTGCCACGGACTTTCCTTGGCCCCCTGTTTCTCTCTACACTCTGCTCCCCCGTTGTGTTTCTGTCCTCTCTGCTGGATGCACCGAAATTCTACACACAGCTGATAGGTAAATCACTAATATCCCACTAATTGGTACTTTCCAATCCACTGATATGTTAAAAACAAGGTTGCCTCTTTGGTTTTAAACAAATGCGCTCTCTTGCTGTGTTCTGTGCAGTCCGAGCTTCCCTGGGAGTGTGTGTTATCGGTGCGCTGTGGCACATGCAGAGGGAAGTGAGGAGGCAGTTTGGCTCCACAGTTGCAGGCCTCTTCTGTCTGACGTGTGCCTCTCAGTTTCACCTCATGTTCTACAGCACCAGGACGCTCCCTAATGTATTTGCACTGCCAATAGGTAAGATACATTGGTAATAATCCAAGGACTCTGGATTTAGCATTGATTTTTCTGTTTTCCTGAATGAGTGAGTAAATCTACAAGTGACATGACGACAGTACATTTTTCTTCCCAGTTCTGGTAGCATTCACATCTTGGATGGCTCAGAAATACGGCTGGTTCGTCAGCCTCTCTGCTTTGGTCATCATTGTGTTCCGGTCAGAGCTCTGCCTCTTCTTGGGTCTCATGTTACTGATATCACTGTTGAGCAGGAAGCTGGGACTGCTGCAGCTGCTTTACTATGCTGTTCCTGCTGGGATCTTGTCACTGGGTAAGTAGTGAATGTACAGTATACCAATAGTACATACTCAATAAACAATAAATTGCCCCTGCTGTCCAAACAGGTTTTAATTCCCTTTGTCTTTTACAGCTCTGACGGTGGCCATTGACACCTTCTTTTGGGGGAAGTTTTTGTGGCCTGAAGGTCAAGTTTTGTGGTACAACACTATTCTCAACAAAAGTTCCAACTGGGGAATATCCTTTCATTTACTCGAGTACACTCCCACTTATGTTTAGCTATCACTTGTGCATTTACTTGAACTTTTTGTTTATTTACTATCACTGAAAATCATCATGGATGATCTCCACCCCGCCAGTTCTCCTTGACTCTCTTCTCCCCAGTAAACCTCTCCCTTTCTGTGGTACTTTTACTCTGCTCTGCCTCGTGCCCTGGGCTGCACGCTGCTCTTCATCCCCCTCGGCCTCCTTGACAGGCGGATGAGGCTGCTGCTGCTACCCACCGTGGGCTTCATCCTCATCTACTCGCTGCTGCCCCACAAGGAGATGCGCTTCATCATATACACTTTCCCTGTGCTCAGCTTGGTGGCTGCCCGAGGCTGTTCTTTCATGTATGTCGAAACACATTACCCCAATGCTTACATTCAAAAATACAGAAATACAGGGCAGGAACTTTACATTTTCAGTGTCTGATGGATTCTAACACAAACCAGACACTCTCATTGCTTTATAAGACAAATAGGACAGATAAAGTGCGGAAATCACTTGAAAGGTGAGAAAGTTGACTTGGCTGGTGGATGTTGATTATTTCTCACTCTTAAAATAGATACAGAGCAGCTATTCTCCAGATATTGATATCTGCCATCATAAGAAAGACGTCTTGTGTCAACAGTGTAACAGTGTGTGAGATTAACTGCTCTTTTATATAAGACACTGCAAAAGCTGTTGCTCACTTTCTCCTCTTTCCTGCTTTAGTTTGTGCAACTACCAGAAGTCCTGGATGTATAAACTGGGTTCTGTGGTCGTGGTTGGCCAGCTGTTGACCAATGCAGCGTACTCTAGTATTTGTCTCTATGTTTCCCACCACAACTACCCAGGCGGCCGAGGACTGCAGGAACTACACAGGCTGTTTCCAGACACAGCGGGTTGGAATCACTTTCAGCAGTTTTATTTGCAGGGAGTTTCTACACTATTCACACTATTAATTCTTGCCACCTTTTAACAAGAGCTAATAGGTCAATACTTATTTACGATTTAAACAATGACAATGTGGAAAAACCTGATCATATGTGCATGTAGTATGCAATTTTGTGGGTACTTCTTAAATTGGCTTTTAGTTTGAATTTTCTCTGTTGTGTAAGTTTCTCAGCTAAACTAATCTAAACTGAATTTATTTGCACATGTACGCAAACCATATTAGTATGATGATCTAAATATTAACTGTGCATAAGACAAAAGAATCTCAGCTTTTTTACTTCAGTAATCATACAAAGTACTGTATACTTATATAATCTATCCTTGAAAACATACATAAAAGTTTTCACATTGTTACACAATGCCTTTGTCCCCTCAGATGTCTTTGTTCATATTGACACCTATGCTGCTGAAACTGGAGTATCTCGCTTCTTGGAGCAGAACAGAAAATGGAGGTTAGTGTATTTTTCATTGTTTTGAATTACAATTTGCCAAAAACAATTTACCCAATATTATCACTTTTGTAATGCCATCACTTATATTTTTTAACAGATATGACAAACGTGAGGACCTGAGCCTCACGAGTCCTGAGATCAAAATGTACTCGCACCTACTGATGGAGGCTAATGTCACCAAGATACAGCTACTCCAGGACACTCATCAGCCTCTGGCCTTCATAGAAGGTTACAGCAACATTGCCTTCAACTTTCACTTCCCTCCTGTCAGTGTGCGATTAGAGAGAAAAACTGTGCTGATGGAGAGAAAGACTGCAACAGGGCAACAAAAAGGGTGACTTTAACAGGAATGACAAGTTGGATTAAGAAGTCATGTTTTCTTAGTGACCAAAAAATAAGACCAAAGGTGAACAAAACAAGTGTCCTCAAAGGTTAGAATGGGATAGACTGGAACGTTAAGGCTATTTTTCCAGGTATGAAAAGAACACGTCAATCATGTCACATTCCACCACAGATCAACTGCTGACATGTGCCCCCTGTGTAGATAAATATGTGAACTGTTGTTTAAAGTGTTAAAACTGGTTAAAATGGTTCTCTATTCTCATGCTGATGTGTAATGCATTGCGTTTCCCATGAATAGTGAAGAAAAAAATGAAATGTCTTTTTGCAGACAAGTAAACTATTTAATCTTCTACAGACAGTTGTGTATTCTTTACCTCAGGCTCTCATTTGTATATTTTATAGATGGATTTTATAGATGAATAAAGTTGAAACTGAGTGGAAGGAACCTGTTTCCTAAATTGGACTTTTATGTTTCAAGCTTGCACGTGACTGATAACCCTGTAAACTCCATGGTCTGAACATTAAAACATAACAATTGATAGCAGAAAAACAAAACCTCTGCAATATTGCATAAGGAAAACCTTTATTTACAAATGACCACAAAATTTGCATGGTTCCAGTCTCAAAGCTAAAACATTTATCAGATTAGGTTCAGAAGTCATTTAATATAAAAATGTACAGTACATTGTTTTACTCAATAATAAACCCATAATTTAATCCCCTGGACATAAACTTAAATTGTGCTTAAGAGACAAATTGTATATTCCAAACAAACTGCTTATTCTGAAAATACAGCAATATTATACATGATCTTATTAAAAACATTTCAGCAAGTAAAAAAAAGGTCTATTTCTAAATGACAGTACCATGAGCCACAAAGTCACAATGAAAATTAAATAACATTAACTTAAAACATCTTTCAGTCACAGCATTTATTTTTGGGCCATGTTTTCATTCAGAAAACAACTCTGCATCTAATACAAAATAATCAAAAAGCATCCTGACGTGATCTGCGCAATTTAACAAAATATTTACAGCATTTTGACCTGAAGTAGTTTTGGATAAGGCACAAGGAGAGACTAGACACAGAAAACAAAAACATCGATTTACAAGCAAACACATTATCACCAACCCCTACAGCTAGAAAAACCCTCCCTCCCTGATACACTTTTGACTGAGACTTTTCATCACAACAGCTCCAAAGTGTTTAACAGTAGTACACAGAATACAATAAAACCTCCAAATCTGGCCTTTGCATTGAGAATCAATCAGTGTATAAATTGGTATTTTACATTTTGCCCAACAGAAAAACCCCCATTTCACAGCTATGCAACTTGGTCCTTGATAAAGGGTTTTAAAGTTAATGCTCAACAATAATCAGTACTGAAAATAAATCAAAGGGAGGTTGACCTTGAGGAACAGCAGACCCTCCATGTTTTCCAGTAAAGGCCTGGGTTGATTTAGGGCACAGTTGACACTAGCTGTGCTGAACAGTGTCTCTGCTGGGACAATGCTGGGAGGGCAGCCCACATAACGGGCAGCTACTTTGGCAAGCTCGGGCCACAGGAACTTTTTCAGGTTCCAATAGTCGAGGGGGTCACAGCTTTGATCAAGTATGTCTTCCTCAAGGTACTCCAGCACTGCCAGCTCTGAGGACTTTGGCTTCTCCTCGTGTTTTATCTTTTGTCGGATGTCAGCCATTAGGGACCAGAGGTTGTCCTTGTTTGAGTGGGAGGTGTTTGATGAAACAGGGGCCTCATTGCAGCCATTGGGCAGTGGAAGCTTAACTGCCACTGAGGTAGATGAGGACTCCAGCTCCCGGATTAGATCTTGTTTACATTGCTCAGCTTCTTCCTCTGTGAACAACGAAGTCTTGTATCGTGGGTCCAGCATGGTCGCCCAGGTGTATCGTGGGTCGTGCAGAGTTGCGGACATTCTGCTCACCATGGCTTCCTTTAGAGACTTGAGCATGGTATCTATCCCCACAGTTTCATCAAACAGCAGGTCTATCTTTCTATTGAGGATGTGAATGAGTGGTATCACTTGTCCCAGAGTGGCAGTGCGATTGCTCATCTCCCTGTAGGCGACTTCGAAAGGTTTCAGTGCATTGCAGACCGACAGCATCACCTCCCACTGATCGCAGCTGATCATTTCCCTGAAATTGCACTCGATCGACATCTCGTCGATGGCTTTCTTCTGTTCCACCAGCCGCTCCAGCATGAAAAAGGAGGTCCTCCACTTGGAAGGAACATCCTGAATCAGTTGGTTCTCTGGCAGCTGGTGGGCCCTCTGGAGCTCAGCCAGCTTCTCCTTGGCCATTGCTGAGCGGTGCACACGTTCACAGATCTTTCGTGCAATACTCAGAAGGTTCTGAACCATTCTCTGGCTCTTTATGGCTTCGCTAACAATGAGGTCTATAGTGTGTCCAAAACACTGCATGGTGACATGGCCATGGTCCTCCAAGGTGTTTCTGATGGTGTTGTTATCAGTTACAGTGAACCCCTTTTTCAGCCCTGATGAGGTGATCCAAGAATCCCACAGATACTCAAGCTGCTTTGGGATGTCATGCATATCGTGATCACAGTCTATTTGTGAGACACTTAGGAGAGCGGAGCAGTGAAAGTCCTGACCCTGGGGTCTGACACTTGACTCGTATGTCGCCCAGTGGGCAGTAAGGGTCAGGTATTCCCTTGTCTGGCTACTGACCCAAATACTAGTTGTGAAGTGGACAACACCACCTTCAGCCTCTTTCAGGTGGGTCAGCACAACATCCTTCACCCTTTCGTACATATCTGGTATGGCAGTGCTGGTAAAGTAGGAAGATGGTGGTAGAGAATACTGAGGCTGGAGGTACTCTAGTAGTCTGTTCAGTCCAGCATTCTCCACCATAGCTGATGGCTGAAGATCCAGTGCGAGCATTTCTGCGATAAGTTTGGTGATTTTTTTGGCAACCAGGTGGTGTTCATCAAACCTCTCACGGTTCTGTTCCGTTTCATAAACAGACGTGTCCATGAGCTCTTGTTTAACATGAATTTCAGCAGACGGCACATCACCTGAGATAGTTTTGTTACTTTCAAGAACATGTCCATGAAACCTCTGCATGTGCCTGAAGAGGCAGCTTGTGCCAAGGTTTGTAGTCTTTTTGCCTCTGCTAATTGTGCGGCTACAGTGCAAACAAATCACCTTTGTGGGGTCAGCAGGTGAAATGGAGAAATGGTTCCACAGTTTTGACGTCTTTTTACTGAAAACAGGCAGGGTTTGTGGCTTTTTCTCACTGGCAGGGCTCTCAGTTTCTTTGGTTGAAACTGCGTCCGTTGCAGTGAGATTGGTGTAAGGATGAGGGGAAGATTCCTTCTCATCTGTGCTTTTTTGGTTTTTGAGGACGTCTGGGTGGCGTCTCATAAGATGCCTCATCAGACAGCTTGTACCAAAGTCCCCCCGTTTCCCCCGGCTGATGACGCATGGACAGTAACGGCACAGTGCTTTTAACTGGTCAACTGGTGACACTATGAAATGGTGCCACACTTCAGATTTCACCCGTTTCATAATCTTCTTGTTTTGCTGGAAAACGGAATGATCCTGATTGAGGCTGGGGCCCTCAGAGAGGTCGCATGGTGAGGAAGTTAGGGGTGTATCCTCTCCCTGAGTTTTGAAGGAGAGATTGAGAGAGGACTCCTGCCCTGAGAGATGCATCACCTCATCAGATTCCTCTTTTATATCCATGCTTTCCTCCACGCTTTGGGGTAATTCATCCGATATGGTTTCGGGTGAGGATGGAAGAAGGGGTGATTCTTTTTTTAATTCCAGTGGATCCTGTAGTTGTGTGCGGGACAATAGTGAGGGCGGGTTTGTATAGGGTGGGGGAATGTGATTGCCCTGTCCATTTTCCTCAATGACAACCTCTTTGTGGGCCCTCCACATATGACGAATAAGACAGCTTGTCCCTAGATCCTTCCCATTTTTACCCCTACTGAATTCATTCATGCAATGGATACATACTGCTTTGGAATTGTCAGCAGGCGACAGGTAGAAGTGTTTCCATACAGCTGATCTACGACGGGAACTCGAGCTTTTAGGGGTCCCTGGAAGGCGCTCAGGCCCTCCGTCTGACATGTCTTCAAGGTTGTTGTCATTGGAATGTGAGGATGAGAGCGTGCTGCAAATAGTGTCAGCATACGGTTCTAGTTTTGGTTCAACTTTGGGTAACACTTCTTTGGATGACAGATCTGAATTGTCAGCTGAGGAGGTGGACGGTGAAGTGTTCTTTGAGGCAGAAGAAATAACGCTATTTGTCAAGTCTCCGTTTTTTGGTGAGTTTGGGGAGGGAGGTATCAGAGATGAGGCAGGAGAGCTAGTCAGATTATTTGAAGATACGTCTGCTCCGTCTTGTAAAAGCACAGTGGGGTGAGCCCTTCGTACATGCCTCATTAAACAACTTGTACTGAGGTCTTTCTCATTCTTACCCCGACTGAACTCTTTCATGCAGTATAAACAGATTGCTTTGGTACTGTCTCGTGGAGATATGCAGAAATGATTCCATGCAGGAGACTTTTTCCTTGGGTTGGTATTACTCCTCATAGATGACAAAAGGCTCTGAGTGACAGCATCCATGGCAACATCATAAAGGGTGCTTGTGTATCCACTTAGTAAATTACTATACTCATCACCATCTCTAGTTACAAAAGGGCCAATTGAGCTACCAAATGCTAGCCTTTCATCATCCTGGGTTTCATCTTCCATTCCATTTGCATCCCCAGTCTCCTCTTTGATATGTTGACTTGCTTCATTACCATTTTCATACTGTTCATTCTCCGTATTCCCCTCGGTATCAGTGTTTAGGCATTTGTTTGAAAGAGTGGGAGAAGCTGGATCAGTCTCACTTGCTTGGTCGGACTCCAACTGTTTGTCACCCTGAGAAGATAAATCAAAAGAAGGGGGAGAGTCTTTATCCAGTGTTATTGAGGAGCAAGCAGGTGACTTTTCATCTGCAGTGTCGTGAGGGTTAATGCTGTAGGATTTGAACACGTAGCCATCCTGGCCCTCAATTTTCAAGCAGGTCCCTTTTGCCTCTCTTTTTTTACTTTCTATGGACCCATTAGGTTCACTGACCATATCCTCACTCATGTGAGAGACCTCTTCCTCCCCATCCATGGCAGCAGCCCAAGGGTTTCTGTAGAATAGTCAGGTCTGCGTTGTCAAATGTAATCAATGTTTTCAGATGTAGTCATCGATACTGCAGCTCTCAAGCAGGTGTTGTAATGAGTGTGTGGCTGTCCGGGTCACAGGATGCCTGTTTGTCCCTCTCCATTTATGACTGAAGTAGTTCCACCTCTGCACACACAACCTAGAGAGAGGGAGAGAGAAAATAGATCAAGGGGTATTCTTAAGAAATGACAAGACTCCAAAACCATAGGTAATGTACAGTAGGTATTCTGTAATAACACAGAAGTCCTGCACATGACATTTTAATTTTCTAAAAGTGACTGACCAGGCTCTTTATACAAGGTTTGGCAGCAACAAATGGTGTGTTGAAGACGTTGAAAGTCACAACTCCTGCAGTACAATCACGTTTAAAAGTGCAGATTTACCACTCGTATTGACCACTTTGATTTTCGTTTTAAGGCAACTTTGTGGTAAAAATACAAATGTTTGAATTTGCAAGTTGACAAGCACCACCTGAACACAGTATTCATTTTTGTCTACACAGTCTCATTTACATGTGTAGTTTCCACCTGGCCTTCAGGTCCTCTGGAAGCTCCGCCTTCATGGCCCACAGCGCCTTGCATATGCAAGCAGTCACCTGGGAAATGGCAATCACCCATCAAGAGCAGGAACAACTCTCCAAGCTTCTTCCACAGAACTGTTGCTCAATTCGGTCAGCTTTCTGAATTATACTAGCCTGCACTCACCTCCACAAATTAAATACTCTCACCCCACCCTTTAAAACTGTATGCAAATATTTTCCAATTTATTTGAATAATTATGCTTACCACAGAAATGTTAACAATATTTATACTGTTAATTTAAAATCTTCAGTTTTGAGACTGTATGCTCTGTAATGCCAGTACTTTTTTCTTATCACATTTGATTATGTATAACTGCCTCATGGTACAGTAGATCTATGCACAACTTAATATACTGAACGTGTTGCCTTGCATATAGATATTTTCATTACACCGAAACACTTCAGCAACTGATAGCACAGATTAGTACATTTTGAGGAACTAATGACCGAAATCAGCTATGGGGTAGTGTCTGGTTGAAAAAGAACCAACCTAGTGACTCATGTTTTTGGAGACACCCATACTACCATTTTTGCCATAACATTAGGATCTTACTAGACTATGGATGCATTATCAGCATCCATAGTCACAATGATGATCCTGTCATAATGCAGGTAGGTCTATACGTATGAGTATGTCATTTATCAATACACATGGTGAAATGTGCCAAAAATATATACATTCAGTTGCCAGTTCATTAGTTTCACCTAGCTAAAATGAATGCAGTCTAATATAATAGCCCTGCAATATACACACTACCTTAATGAAGGTTAAAATATTCCGTTTTTGTTTAAACTGTTTAAGAGAGATGTTTCTAATATTTAGTCTAGCCTCATTGATATAAACGGGGTGGTCAAAATATTATAATGGAATACAGTTAAACAGCACCACATCTACAGCCTCTAAAATGACCACTCAGTTGAATCAACAGCTGTCTTACACAGTTTAAAACAAAAAACGGGAACATTATAATCTTCATGAAAGCAGTGTTTATTGCAGGGCTGTTGTATTAGATTGCATTCGTTTTAGATAGGTGAACATAATAAACTGACAACTGGGTGAATATGGTGTGTATTTTGTTAACAAATCTCTTTGTACCCTGATTGCAGGTACACCCCTGGCTGTGGGATCAGGTCATATGTGGTCTTTTAAGAACGACTAGTGCCTCACTTTGCACTGAATGTTCAGTCTATGTACCATTATTTTCCTTATGCCAGTAAGTATTGTGTTACTATGGACCAATGCAATCAAGATCAAGCATGTTGTACATACAGCATAAAATAAGTAAGGAAAATATTGAGACAATTAACAACAAAATTTAATAAAATAATAAAAACAAAGTTTTATCTTTACAATACATGACCAAACCATACAGTCAAGACCTAGAAGAGGGTTAACTTCGCACAAGATACACTACGTGTACATAAGACATTAGCTTAAGTACACAAGTATCACCCAAATGCAGTTTAACTTGTAGGATTTCTAATAAATAGTCATAAAAATAATCGTTCATTCATAAAAATCTAACCTCATGAATGTGGCCAACATTTTATCCTTAATTATTAATACATAATTTCATTTAAGTACGCATCCAAAAAACAAGTAGCGTCAAGCCATTTCCTAAGTTAACAGTGACAGCCAGTTTTTCCGGGTTTGGCTAAAGTGCTAGTCAGGAAGATGCGAGAGGGCAGCAGAAAATTGCCAACGCTGACTAGCTTTCATCTTCACATAACACACCAACTTGTAAATGGGATCTACATACCGGCTTTCGGCTTACTCTCGTTGAATAACAGCTAACACAAATCCTGAAACGCGTGCGACCCTCATTACCAATACATATTTAACGTTAAAATAAAACATTGTTGGCAGTTACGCTACACCATCAGTAAACACCACGGTGGCTATCCTGGTGCTAACTGGGTTAGCAGCAAGGCTAATAAACACACAAAAACAACACACAGGTACAGCACTTCTGTCACGTGGATTTGTAGCACAAATATTCAAGCCAATGCAACTTCTACAACTATTCCCATTAACGTTGTAGTGGCCTGGGAAAGGCGTTTAATAAATTTCGGACCACACCACGACTGCTAGCTGGTTAGCTGCCAGCTAGGCCACACACAGGACATACTAGCTAACCTGGCGAGGCAGAACCCAGCCGTGGCAACACACGAACCACACGGGATCCGAATCAGACCGACACTCACCACGACGTCCTGACCACATTAAACCATCCTTAGACACGTACATGTGCTCAGGGTACTTACTGTGAAGTGTGTCGGTGCGATCACTGGGTTTCGGCTCCTAAACAGTTAAATATGACACATTTGATTGATCCGGAGGGGGGTTCACTTTGTTGCTTTTGTCTCCTGGTTTGCTAGCAGTTCACGTTCGGCCGAAGCAGCTCCACACAGCGTCGGACGGAAGGAACATGTTTTAATGATGTCACCGGGCACAGGGTCTTCAGTATGGCGAAGGGGGTAATATATTTAAGCAATATGTCACATAACATTTTTTCCCTCATTAAAATCAGTTATGCGCGACTAATTAATAATTAATAAAACGACAGATTGAGTGGTCTATAGGGATTTGTTGCTTTATATATAAAAAGCGAAAACATATATTAACAGTAACGGTTAACTTATGGATCCATTTCACTATATAAGTAAGTGTGTACTGTAATAATAATAATAATAACAACAATAATAATAATGATAGTGTTGTTCTTCGCCAAGCCATAACTGTTGTCCTTGAACAGTTGCTAAATTAAAGTTAGTGGTGGATTCGGTTTGCATATTAGCCAATAGCCGAACCAATAACTTCAACTCCGAACTTAACTCGGAAAGAACCGAAGTGCGACCGTTTAAATAAACAAATAAAAATCGTCAACATGGTAGCTTGTTACTACGACATAATTACTGCTCAATGAATAAATGACTTCTGCTGTGTGTTGCATTCACGGTCAGCTTGGATTTCAAACCGGAACATACAATATATACGTTTTCATCACTTCGACACGTTATTACGTTATCACTGCTTTAAACCGACGGGGTTTCTTGACCTAAAGGATATCGTCTGGGGCGAACTGGTCACCAGGGTGGGGCATGTAGCAGTGGTTTGTTGTTGTTCAGCCTGTGTCCTGACTGTCCTCTAGTGACTAGAGGAGAAATGCTGAATCAATAGCCCAGACCATGACAGATAGACATACCAATCTGAAACTCATACCCGTTGGTTGTGACTTAACACCCCGTTCCGGAGAGCCAAAACAGAGATAGGTCTCAGCTTTACCCAAACAGTGCTACTGCCCTGATTCGCGCTTTGTTTGGAGCTTTGTCTGTGTATGGCTAGTAAGGATTGACAAAAGGCAATGCATTGATTGTGTGACAGATGGGCTTTTGTGCGAAATCTACGACTCACCACCAACATGACCTCCAGCGTCACACGTAGAGTAGTGCGTACGGGTGGGAGTTGTCTGGTGAAACGCATTGTTGTGTTGGGGGATGAGCCGTTCGTAGTGCTGCTGCTGTTAACTGCTATTTGCTCCTGGTCGACTGTGGCTAGCGAGTGACTCTAGCCTATGAATGGTCCACAAAGCAAATAATTGTGTGTTCTCTGGAGCATTTAACATCGAGACTTCACAGGCACCAAGCAGGCCTATTTCTCTTTTTATTAGTAACTCAAAAGACCCCTGTATCGCCCGTTGGATGAGAACATTGTGTACGGAATTAGAGCCACTTAGCAGGCCGTATCGCCATTGCTTTGTAAGGCTGCTGGCTAGCTACCGTCTTCTTCAACTAGCAAAGCTGTTCGTGAATCCGAGGTATGTGCTTTGGTTTTCTTTGCTTTTCTGTGCTTTATGTGGCGATGCCGAGAAGTCACACAGGGCATTTGCAAAAATGTGTGTTTCACGTTACACAATGGGTATGAATTAACAGACGTTTTAAAGAGCTCTTGTTCTCTTTGACGCCATTTGCTCCGTTTAGGGGGTGGCTAGCCCCTCTTGCTAGTTAGCTGGCTAGCTAATGTTATTGTTAGCAACTTGGCCACTTTGACTGTGAGACGTTAGTGAAAAGGCAGTTGCATCCCTGCACCAAATGGGCAAGTGTTAACTCTGCACAGTCATTTTGAAAGTGGCCTGTGTGGCCGCGCCTCCCACCGCATTTAAATGCCTCAGCTCATTAACAAAGCTGTAACGTACAGCTGGCTACTACATTACAGTCCACAACATAGACAATCACTGTAGTTTGAAGCAGTAACATCAATGAAAGTTGCACCTTCCCTTTGCTCTCTTAATCAGCTGGCTAACTGTAACGTTATTAAAGTATAATGCAATCAAATCACACAGTGTTAAACTTTTTCTGTGTTTTGGTCCAGAGGACATTGGATTAAATTTGAATACCTTATTCCTCAGTGTAAAACAGATATATTATCATAGCAATCAGTTATAATGGATGCTATTACTTGCAAAAATGTCTATATAATTTGTTATCTTACTTGCACGTTATTTTGATAGCATGATGGCTCATGCTGTTGAGAAAAACTTTTGAACACATTTTAGGCTTTGTCAATTACAGTATATTGCTGTTAGAATGTTTTGCACTGTGGTGAAAAGTGGGAGTCTATGTCAATCATAGATAAGTGTGCATTACTCCACAGAATGCTGTATCAGTAAATTATAATGGTCTTTGCTTTTTCTGACCCCTGAAAAGCAGCTACCTCAATAAAATGACTTAACTAACCTCAATAAAATACATGCAGATCTCTAACTGTTTGTCACCACTCTGTGTCTCCTCAGCAACACGGAGCGTCAAGATGAAGAAGAAAGCTCGGCAGCACCGGGTTGCGGTGCCGCAGAGGCCGCCATCTCCCATCAAGCCTTCCCCCAACAAGCAGATCTTGACTTATGCCCAGGCGCAGCGCATGGTGGAGTTCGATATCGATGGCCGCATCCATCGGATCAGCATATATGACACGCTGGACGTGATCTCGGATGATGACCCCATGGTGCAGGAGATGATGGAGTGCACCAGCAATAAAGAGAATGCTGAGAAACCACAGCAGCAGGTCCTCCTGAGGTCAGTCAGACTAAAAAACAACCAGGAGAAGAGAAACGCTGCACTGGGCCTCACCGGTCGAGGAGAGGGTGGCGGACATAATGCCGGTGTTAATGCCGGTCCAAAGCTTCCAGAGCCTAAATTTCGCACAGTGGAATATAATCTTCCAGCAGTTCCGAAGCGTCAAGCTGCCTTTTATAAATACACGGAGAAGACGGAGGAAGAGCTGGATGAGGAAACAGAGTATGACATGGATGAGGAGGATTATGCCTGGCTGGATTTAGTCAATGAAAAACGGAGAAGCGAAGGGGTCAGTCAGGTCTCTCACAACGTCTTTGAGTTCCTCATTGACCGCTTTGAGAAAGAGTTGTACCTGGAGAGTCTGGACCATGGCAGTGAAAAGCAAGCTGCCATCGATGAGGATGCCGTCTGCTGCATCTGCGTGGATGGAGAGTGTCACAACAGCAACGCCATCCTGTTTTGTGATATGTGCAATGTGGCTGTGCACCAGGAATGTTACGGTGTGCCCTATATTCCTGAGGGCCAGTGGCTTTGCAGACACTGCCTTCAGTTACCCACCCATCCGGCAGACTGCCTACTTTGTCCTAACAAGGGTGGAGCAGTGAAAAAGACAGACGATGACCGCTGGGGCCATGTGGTGTGCGCCCTCTGGATTCCTGAGGTCGGCTTCTCCAACACCACCTTCATCGAACCCATTGATGGCATCGGCCACATCCCTCCAGCCCGCTGGAAGCTCACCTGCTACCTCTGCAAGGAGAAAGGTGTTGGGGCATGCATCCAGTGCCACAAAGCCAACTGCTACACCGCCTTCCACGTCAGCTGTGCCCAAAAGGCTGGCCTCTTTATGAAGATGGAGCCAATCAAAGACGTAACAGAAACCGGAGCGCCCACGTTCTCTGTGAAAAAGACAGCCTACTGTGGAGCTCACACACCTAATGGGTGTGTAAGGAGGCCTCTTACAATCTATGATGATGCCAAACCCAAAAATGGACTATGTAAGAAAGTGGACAAAGGGAGAGGCTCTGCTAAAGGACAGTCAAAAGGAAAGAAGAAGAGTAAGAAGCCTGAGCCTGAACCTGAAAGTGAAGCTGCAACCCCTGCTACTGTGCCTACTTTTCCTGCTCACAGGTATACTTATGAGATGTGTGAATGATGGGAGGTGTAGTATTCGGTTAGTTTGTATGGCATGTTCTGTTACATTTTCTTTTACGGCACTGATGCTTGAGTGAGTGAGTGAGTGAGTGGTGGTATAGGGAGGGCTTTGTTGTCTTTTCAAGGACACTGATGGGACACATGGTTGTTGATGTACAAACATTGGCTGTTGCAGGATTTGAGCATGTGACACTGGTGAATGTTTGCCTTCACAAATAGAAGCTTCAGTGATCTGCTTGCATGCATTTGGTCTGTATCGAGTGCTAGTCGAGCACTGGTTAAAGTTTGTCTGACTGTTTAATATTGCTGTGAAAACCACAACCACAGGTAACCACTAGCTGCTTGTATAATCCTGCAAGCAGCCAGTGACTTTTGAGATCTGCTAGCTGTTGGTATCTCTCCCTGGCTGTATCCTTCTAATACCCGTCTTCCTGGCTCCTCCAGGTTACAAACCATTCTGAACCAGGTGTCAGTCCAGAAGAAGAAAGCATTCGTGGAGCTGGTCCTAAATTACTGGACACTAAAGAGGCAATCCAGGAATGGGCTCCCCCTCATCAGACGCCTTCAGACAAGCCTGCAGTCTCAGAAGAATGCACAGCCGGTTTGTTCATCTGTCAGTCAAGCACAGAAGACTTTCAGTCTTTGTTTTGCCTTTCTTGTAGAACCTGAAATATGTTATACTTTTTCATACAGACAGTCATTTTCACACATTTTCTTAAACCTTTTACATTTTAATGTTGTAGTAGTCTAGTATGTTTCAACTGTTTATTACTGCTATTAACAAGGTGTTTGACACTGCTGATAAATGTGTATCTGTGTGCTATAAAGTAAGAGCTCATTGTTTGGAAACATGAGTTTCTTGAGAAACATGTACCCGTTATGCAAGTTGATTAGTTTCTATTCTATTACTTCAATTTCTTCCCCAGAGGCAGAATGAGGAGGAGAGCAGGGCACTGAAGGACCAGCTGAAGGAATGGCATCGTCTCCGACACGACCTGGAGAGAGCCCGGCTGCTGCTGGAGCTAATCCGCAAGAGGGAGAAGCTCAAGAGGGAAGAGGTAGGAGCGGAGGAATCAACAGGCCGATGGGCAGACTTCTAACGTAACCTGTGGTCAGAGAAATTCTGCTAAACAATCTGATCTTCTGGTTTCCTTCTGTGCTGTGTTGCAGATTAAACAGCAGGAAACCCTCCTAGAGATGCAGTTGACTCCCTTCAGTATTTTGCTCAGAGCCCTCTTGGACCAGCTCCAGGCAAAAGACCAGGCCAGGATCTTCACCCAGCCGGTTGATGTCAGTGAGGTGAGCTTCAGTAGATGCTTGAACTCTTTTTAAAGTTCTGTTGTTGCGTTTGTCCACACAGAATCTTGTATTGTTTTTTCCTGTTGATGCCACAAATTCACCCTAACCATTTACCTATGGAAGAATATCAATACTATGAGTACAATAAACTGCAAAACAATCTTATTTCTTGTGCATTTCTTAAGGGATAATTTTGTTTTGTTGTTGTTATGCGGATGTACTTTATCTCAGTCTGTGGTACTGTCATTTATTGTGCGCAAAAGTTGTAGCAGGAGGATCATTGTAAGGGGGCTCCACCAAGCAAACACAGATAGTGCTGCAAAAAAGCAGATTTTGGCTCCACCTTCACATAGAAGGTAAAATATCTCGTAGTACTGTATGTATTGTGTAGCATTATGCCAATTTGTTATTTGGCTCTCAGGCAATGAGCTGGAGAAGAAAATAACTGCATCCATGATGAACTTTTTAAGTTGTGTACACAGTCTGGCTTTAAACACATACACCCTGAGACTTCCTGTTTGAGAAGCCTTCAAACTGGACTTGCTGGTTTGTATTTCAACACAACCCTTTGCATTTTGCTGTTGTGCTATTGTCAGGATGAAAGCCCACTAACAGCGGTACATGGGTCTGTTTGACCTGTTTTTCTGCCTGATTGCCAGATAACTGCTTCAGAAATGTCGATAAAATGGCATGAATTATGATGTGTATTTTTGTATACAAGTCATACAAACATTACTTAATTTAAACTCTCTTTGCTTTTTTACCAAAGTAAATTTTACATGGGAATCCAGGGGAAGACAACACAGAGTGTGATCTTGTTAGATATGAAATCATTGACATGAGTTTCCCTAATCCTGGACACAAAACTTGCCCTCAAACACACCACAAAGACTACAGCCAGCAGACAACGGCTCGCTCCATGTCACAGGTTCTAATCATAGCGAGTCAGGTTATAAATCAACCCCCAACCCCTCACTTCCGTGTTTAGACATAGTTGAGATGTGACTTCCTTGTAAGTGGAATGTGTAACCTGAGATTAAGGTCCACTGGCTGACGTCTCTAAAAGGTGAAGGGTTCCTTGTAATTTCAGCCTGGCTAGCTCAGTCGGTAGAGCATGAGACTCTTAATCTCAGGGTCGTGGGTTCGAGCCCCACGTTGGGCGCAGCTTTTTAAGTACATTACTAGTGAATTGTTAATTTTCTTGGTTAGCTGAGCAGGTTTGGAAAGTGTTTGTGTTGGCATTCAGATTTCTAAGTGGTAAGACTTGGTAATTATCTGGAATGTATGCTGTACTATTTATGTTGTATACAGTCTTTTTAGATGCTGTTGTCATCATGTAAAAGATAAAATGCCCCAACAGAGTAATATGGTCTACTTCACCATCATGTTGCCTAGCCTCCCTGCTTTAGGTGCTGTATCTAAAATGATCACATTTGGTCAAGAATGTTGGGTTAACATGCAACATACAATGATATTTGCTTCATATCTTTAAGTAACTTTAAAAATAATTAATTATATTTGCTATTTTCTGTAGGTGCCTGACTACCTCGACCACATCAAGCACCCAATGGACTTCTCCACCATGCGGCAGCGCATCGATGCACAGGGCTACAACAACTTGGAGCAGTTTGAGAAGGACTTCAACCTCATTATTGATAACTGCATGAAATACAACTCAAAGGACACCTATTTCCACCGGGCTGCCGTTCGCCTCCGAGACCAGGGCGGGGCCCTGCTCAGAAAGGCCCGGCGAGATGTGGAGAAAATCGGCTTTGACACAGAGAGCGGCATGCATCTGGCCGAAGCTCCTGAAATCAAAGCACCCCCATCCTTTTCTTGGGAGGACGGTAAGGGCAGTAGCAAAGACACAAAGACCCTCTGTGACGTGTAAAATATGTTTCAATCTCCTACTGATTAATGAATTCTCTCCTTAGTGGACCGCCTACTAGTGCCAGCCAATCGGGAACATCTGTCTCAGGACAAGCAGCTGCAGCAGCTACTGGAGAAGTTTGACCAGACCTGTGCCATGAAGTCCAGCCCCTCCCGCAGCAAGCGCCTAAAGCTGCTCAAAAAGACCATCAACGATGTGCGCAACGAAATGAGCCTAAAGAGGGTCCTGCCCTCCCATCACCACTGTTCTTCCTCCACAACTCCCTCCACATCAGCATCATCTTCATCAGCTGCCTTCCACCCAGAGCTGGGTAAACCTAAAGAAGAGAGACTGAAGCCCAATGGACTGTTCCCAGATGATGAGGGTATGTGTGGATCGGCTTTATTAGAAAGCGAATTGTCTGGTTGGCGCCGTGCTCGTCAAACAGCCTCTGTGATTTTAAAGAGAATCATGTGTCCTTAATATCCCGAAGCGCAGGTCAGAGGTCAGAGATTAGCCCCCATCTCAACCCAAAACATAGCCTCGCAGAGCAAAGTCACATGCTGTTCCTCATACCATGTGTGTCTTTGCTGCTTTCACTACTATAACTCTAGCGTGTTGAGGTGAGCATCTGTCTGCTGTTTAGGGGAAGTTTGCTAAAAACACTACACATGTTCCTGGTATGCAAAGCCTGCGATTGTGAACATTAACCTTTATTTCCCAAAACTAGAATCAAGAAAGCCAAAATCGATAAAACGATTGCACATTAATAGGATTATTAGTGCTAATATTATTTCTTAATGTCTAATACGTGACATTGGCACATACTTAAGAGTATTTATTGTACTAATAAAGTACATCTTTTTGACAGAGAATAATGGGTAATAAAAATCTGTAATAAGAAAGTTGGAGGAGGTGGAGCAACTGCAGCTGTTGTGTCCAAATGGCACTATAGATTTAAGTCTGATTCACTGGGTTCACTGCGAGAGAGAGTTGTTTAAAAAATATATAATTTCAACGAGAAAATTCAGAACTCCTCCTAGATCATTCACACAGTCTCTTTATAACCGAAAATTGTTCAAAAGGTGTACTGACACACAAAACCTTTTTGTGAACTCCTAATTCCAAATAACCAGACAGTAACAACTTTAGGATTAGACGGATGTGATGGTTGTGCTGTAGCAGCAGAGACAAAGTGTTGTTGGTGAATCCTAACAACATTCTTATGTCTCTCTCTGGAACTGATCCCTGAATAAATAGCGTTATAATGGGCTAGTGGGGAGAAAAAGAAAGGAAAAAGTAATTTTGCTCTCATTTTTTATTTATAAAAGCGCCTCAGTGTTATGCTAAATAGTGCCTTGTTTTACTTTTATGATAAACCCAAAAGCCATATGATAATGTGCAGTGTCAGCATTTCCACCAACACAAGGACAAAGTGTGGGTGTTGCAGCATATTACTGTCGGTAATAGTGTTACACTGTAGGTCATATTTTTTCTCTTTGTCGTGACTGGACTGTTATATTGTTTATGTTTGTACTTTTTATGAATAGCTTTTTTGTTGTTGTTGTTCCACAAGAGTATGCCAAAGATTTCATTATGTTCTTCTGCATAGCTAATCCTTTACACAATGAAATGTATTCTACTTTATTTCTACAGCACCATGAGGAAAAACTTGGCAATAACTGTAACAACAGCCTCTTCTTCTCCCCAACAGGAGACAAGTCTCTTCCTCCTAAACTGGAGCATTCAGACTCCATCCCTCCCCTCATCCACTCAGACACAGACCCCGAGCCCCCCACCCTCAAACCAATTGACACCGGCCCAGACTGTGAAGACAAGACTCACAGCAAGCGCGTCAAGTTTGACGGGGAAATACCAGACCTGCTCTCCTCCACGCCGCGCCTCAACGGCTACTCCCACGGCAGCCTCCCGAACTCTTTGTTGGACGGCGACGTGAGCGTGGTGGCCACGTCGACCCTCGCCGAGCCCACGGGCACGGTGAACCGCCGGACTGCCGTGCTCTTTCGCAAATCGAAGAGCGCCAGTCCCCACAAGCCCCCGAGGGGCGGGGACGACGGGGCTGACAGAGTTAAAGAGGTTGAGGAGGAGGGGGAAGACGAAGACGGTGCACAGCTGGGCTCCAAATCCTTCCTGTCAGTGGTCATACCCAGGCTGGAGACGCTACTTCACAGCAAGAAGAGGAAGCACAGCGGCACCAGAGACAGCGAGGAGGAGGGAGGAGAGGGAGAGCACGAAGAGGAGGGAGAGTCCCCCGTGAAACGACTTGACACTGGTAAGAAATGTACAGAGAAAAACTTAGAAAAAAGGGCTTTTAAATGAGCTGTATATCACTGACTGATTTTTTTTTTTAATGTCTGGTCATTCAGCGCCATCAATATTTTCACCATCTTACAGTAACTTGCACATTTTTCACAGTTTTCTGCATGGCTGAACACTTCTTTGAGTTGCCATATGTTAGAATTTGAATGACATTTCTTCAAGGCTCTGATTAAATTAGCACAGCAGTATTTAACTCTGCTGCCAACCCCTGAAACTGGCAGCGCAAACATTGCAATGAGCTGTTAGACTGCTTACAAGTTGTCGCAGTCAAATTCCACACGACAACAACCTGAACAGCCTGTAGCCAATGCAGATTCAGATTCTGGCCTTGAGTGTTAGTAATATATCATTTTTGTGATCGGTTGTAAATCTTCTTTGCCTTCTATTGTGTTGTGTTTCCTCTCAGGCCTGTCGAGAGGTTTTCTAGAGGTGGAAGAGGAGAAGGTGCTAGAAGACTCTAGTAGAGCCAGTAGACCTGTGGAGCCACGAAGACGCTGTGCCTCTGAGTCCTCCATCTCCTCATGTAGCAGCCTGCCAGGAAGCACCAGGTAATCCACCAGATATAAGCAGGGTTCCTACAAAGTCTTGAAAGCTGGAAAATGCTTAATTTTAACTGTCATGGTTTCAAGATTAGGAATATGCTTGAATTCAAATATAATACTTGGAAAATGCTTGATTTTCAAAATAATCTGGTGTTTCATCTACACAATCACTCATGTAAACCAAAAGTTTTTAAATATTTGAAATGACACAACCCTGTCGTCATATTTGTTTGTTGTCTCCTGGCATTTATAGTAACAATTTAGATTTTAGAATTTAGATGAATTTAGGTTTAGGTAGCTTGAAAAGTGCTTGAATTTTACTCTTAAAAAGCTGTACGAACCCTGTATAAGACATGTCTAATCTTGTGATTTGATTTTATGGCTGGTCTGTCTGTTCTTCCATCCTTCTATTGTTCAGTTAGCTAGTTGGCCGACACTTTGGTCCACGCCATCATTAGCACCAGATGTGCTGTTTCTAAAGGTGACTCTGGTGTGTCTTTTTTTTTTTTTTACTAGCACTATTCTCAGTCTTCCAAAATGTGGGAAGGGCAAACCCGCCTTGGTCCGGAGAAACACTGTGGACGATAAGAGCGAATTAATCGCCTGCATCGAAACCGGGAATTTTGCAAAAGCTGCACGAATCGCTGCCGGTAAGTCAGGGAACCATTTAAAAGAAATATGCAAGATTTTTCCAGTGAAATAAAATGTATTATTAATTGATATTTAATTGATCTTAGGAAGTTCTGGACTTCAATGCTACACTCTACACAATTGTTATAATGTTATAATACAGACATTTTAGGTCAATGCTGATAACTAAAGATGTGTACCTAGGCAGGAGATTTGACACCTTACAACAATTCACTTTGAGAAAGAAAACAGTCAATATGAGAAAACAGTACATTCAGAACAGTATAACCTCACTGGTCAGTTCATAGAAAATAGGGTCACATATTCATTCAAATGCAGCCTTAAAACAGTTATGTGCTGCAATTTCTTATATTGAACACCGCTACTGATATGTGTGTGTTAAGCCAGTGATAATGGCTTGCTGATACATAAGTCAGGCTTGACTATTAATTAATTTAAAACAAAACATTTATTTAGGCCTGTTGCACTCCGTCTTTTCCAGTAATCAGTGTGGCCATTATGTAACAGAGTACAGTGAGTAGTTGTGTATGTTCCTGGATGTCTGCAGGTCCTTAAATTATGTCATGAAAACTACAAAAAGTGCGGTGTTCTTTTACTTTTCTTGTTAAAATGGAGAAGTGGCCTCATGTTTCCTTCCAGCTTCAGCATCAGTTGGTCTTAAAAGTTGAACTTGGTAGAGCTTGCAGACACCTGGTATTCATACACACATAAAAAGCAGGGTTGGAAATTAACAGTAGCTCCCAGCCAACTTGTTGTGACTTCTGGCAGTGACCGGGTGACACTCAGCCTGCCATCATGGCACGTAACCAGTCAGCATCTGGAGACTCTTCCCTCATGTAAAAAAAAAAAAAGAAATCACATTTGGCTAATAAAATGGTAGAAGTGGCTGGCACATTTTAATATCTGTCTTTCACATGTGGCTCTTAAAGGGGCAAAGTTAATTTCCCACCCTGCTTTGCTGTGTGCTCCTGCACTTTCAGCATGGCTCCGGAAATGTGTTCCTGTCTGTGTTTAAACCCACACATAACTTGTTTGGTGTTGTTCCCGCTTCCATAGAGGTTGGCAACAGCAATATTTGGATGCCCGCTAGTGCTGCAACAGTTGCATTGGAACCCCTAAAGCTAGTTTGGGCCAAATGTAGTGGATACCCTTCCTACCCTGCCTTGGTGAGTGTTTGCGGGAGAGAAAGCATGACAATCATTGACTAAAGTCTTTTTACTCTTGAAGTTTCCTTGTCCTCTCTTCACATTGGGACACATTGGAACCTAATTATGACACTCTTGTCCCACAGGATGAAGTGAGACAGTTGGGGGAGGGGGATTGGCCACTTTTCAAAATGTCCTCTGTTTTCCTCTAGGTGGCAGCCTTTCACTGTTAACCAGTTTAATATGACCTTACAGTGAAAGGACAAATGAGGAAAAGAATGTTATTGCCACAAGCTGGTAGTGTGCATGCATTTATATGTGTGTGTGTGTGTGTGTGTGTATACGGTATAGACATCTTTACTAAATGCTTGAGTGATTCCGTGGGTGTATGTTTGCCATGTGTTTGTGTTCCTGAGCATGTGTGTGTGTAACTTCCCGCCGTGTGTAGATCATCGACCCCCACATGCCGCGCGTGGGCTGCCAGCACAACGGGGTGTCCATCCCCATGCCCCCCATGGACGTGCTCCGCGTTGGAGAACAGATGCAGTACAAAGCCGAAGAGAAACTCTACCTCGTCCTCTTCTTCGACAACAAGCGCAGCTGGTGAGTGGCGCTATCTGTAGAGATGATTTAAGCTGACGCCGGCTCCTACAAGGGTAAACCTGTCAACCTGCCCATCAGCTGGTCATTATTCTCTTGTGGCTGTGTGACATCAATTGTCAAGAGACAACAAATGGCTCTGGCCTCAAGAGGCATTTGAACATTTCACCTGGACTCTCATCACTGGGAAAATGTTTTTCAGTCTTTAACAGTGATGATGGGACTGTAGCCTTCGTGTCACACTGGTAACTGGCTTTTTATCTGCTATTAGGAAAGAATATTCCACAACACTGTGGAGCTGAAACTAACAATATGTACTAAAAGGATATCAGACAAGTCAGAAATACAATTGAATACACCAATAAATAATATTCTAGTTAAATAATTAAAATTAATGAAATAAAAATAATTATATTGCTTTATCATTTTTCTTTAACTTCCAATCAGTTGGTAAAAATAAGCAAAAAGCTATTTGTTTTGTCCTTTACCACCAATCAGTTGAGTAAATACTCAACTGAATACTTCTTAGTTCAATTTTTTTCTTGGCACACATTTAATCATTTATCTTCCCTATTTTCCCTAAGAAACATTTTCCATCCCATAGACCTCTGCTGACTGCAGATGACTCAAGTGTAGCAGTCACAGCAGCAATAGTAGTGTTTTAGGACTGTTGTTACTTTTGCTATTTCTGCAACTATTAATGTTGAATAACAGGAACTGAGGTTGCAGCATTTACTGGGAGCTTTGCCACAATTTCCTCCCATTTGCCTGCAAAAACACCTGCAGAAAACCTGTGATTTTTAGCACTTAGACGCCCTCTTCAAATAAGTGTTGGAACAATTAATGGAGTAACTGACAGAAAACTGAATAATCATTTATCAATCCAAATCCAGCTTTTCTAATTACTACTTTTATCTGTTTTATATTGTTGGAAATTGAATATATTTGGGTTTTGCACTGTTGGTTGAACAAAACAAGCAATTGGAAGACATCACCTTTGGCTTTCAGAACATGTGAGGGCTGTTTTTTTTTGTTTTTACTATTTTCTGACGTTTTGTAGACATAACGATTATTCGAAAAAGTAATTGACAGGTTAATCGAAAATGAAAATAATCGTTCAGCGTTAAACCTCATCCAAGCTTCCACACAACTGTTAAATACTAAAGTCAGACCTTACAAAACAGTTACTATGGTATTATAAGTTATCAACTTGTCAGCTGTTTCATGCTAAAATGGTTGTTGTGTGGCAAAAACAAAGCTGAGTGCAAGATCTGTCAGCAAGATAGATATGCCATATGATAGATTGTGTTTTTTCACCTCAAATGAAAGAATAAGAAACATTTTATGACAAATTATATGTAGTTCTTTGGTCAAAATCCTGTGAAAAGCGTGATATGTCCCCGGGAAGTACTACTTTTAGAATCATGAAAAAAAAACATTCAACCCTAGCCACTGTTCAGGTGTTGTAATATAGATGCTGTCGTTTCCCCCCTCAGGCAGTGGCTTCCTAGATCCAAGATGGTTCCTCTGGGAATGGACAAGACCATAGACAAAATCAAAATGATGGAAGGACGCACATCCAGCATTCGCAAGGCTGTCCAGATCGCCTTCAGCCGCGCCATGAACCACCTGAGCATTGTGCAGGACGAGCCAGTCAGCGACCTGAGCGACGTGGACTGATGACGTTCGCTGACTCTCTCCCCTCACACAC